>CM035425.1:14864466-14874466 GCA_020310875.1 Ceratopteris richardii | reverse complement strand
ATATATATATATATATATAATGATCATATTGTGCTTTATGGATATATATGAATATATATACATAAGGAAATAAAGAACTAGGGTTTTAGGATTTATACAAGTATATATATTATGATCAAAATAAAAATTATGTCTTATGGATATATATACAAGTATATATACATGAACACATAAAATATTGGATTCTAGGACACACACACATACACACACACACACACATATATATATATATATATATTTATATATATTTATATTTTATATATAACAAGACAAATTATGTTTTATGGACATATACAAACGTATGTACATAAAGAAATATAAAATTAGGGTTTAGGAATTATATTAGTATGCAAACATAGAATTTCAATTTCTTAGATTTATACAAGAAAACAAATACACATGCATAAAAAATAGGCTTTTGATTTTAATATTAGTATATACACATAAGAAATTAAGAAATTATGGTTTATGAATATATACAAGTATATATACAATGGCAGCATGTTTCTAACTCAATTCGAATTGTACGTGCTTATGTATGCATAACTACATGTACGTAGGTGTGAATTTGTGATCTAGATTTTATAATATTAAATTCACCAATATTGTACCAATGAAATAAAAGGATTCTATATGTATGAATGTATATTTATTTTATATTTTGTAAAAGGAGAAAACATCGAGTACTTGAGATACTGAATAAATTAATGGAAAATCAAATATGTGATTGATTTTTGGCACGATGAAAGTATGTTTCTAATTTTTGCGGAGGAATTAGTGAGTACCTTATATCTTAAATCTCAAGGAATGATAAGTTATATAAAGAATTAGGGTTTAAAGTTTAAGTATGGTTTATGAATATATACAAGTATATATACAATAAGTGTATGTCTCTAACTTTGATACAATTTCATTTGTATGTAATTACGCATGCATGGATGCATGTATGTATGTAGGCATGAATTCATATGCACATAATAGGAGGACTTAGTGAGTATCTTATACCTTACACCTCAAGGATTGATAAGTTATATAAGAAATTAGGGTTTTAAGATTAATTTTTGATGAATATATACAAGAATATATATAGTATGTGTATGTCTCAAACTTTGATACAACTTCATTTCTATGTAGTCATGTATGCATGGATGCATGTATGTATCTAAGTGTGAATTTCTTTAGACATAAAGGAGGAATTAAGGAGTAACTTATACCCTACAAGTTATACCTCAAGGATTGATAAGTTGAACCATATTTAGATGTGTACTTTATAATTCTTTTTAGATTCATCAATATTATACCAATGAAATAAAAGGATTATATATGTATTTTAATTTTTTGTATATTAGAGGAGAAAAGATCATGTTCTGGCGATGATGAATCAATTTACAAAAATCAAATATGCGATGCATTTTTTGGCACAATGGAAGTGTGTTTCTAAGTTTGGTGCAATTTCATTTATATGTAATTATGTATGAATGGATGCATGTACATATGTAGGTGTGACTTTGCATGCACATAATGGGGTGAATTAGTGAGTATCTTATATGTTATGCCTCAAGGATTTATAATTTGGATCACATTTAAGTGCATACTCTTTTATTCATATAAATTGACCAATATTATATCAATGATATAAAAGGAGTTTAAATGTATTAGTAAATATGTATGTTTCTGTATATAAAAGGAGAAAGCATTGCATACTTGATATAATAATGAAAAGCATATTTATGTTTGAAATTTCCACTTTTTGTTCGTTCAACCTACGGCTTAAGTTCCTGTTTGACACCTTCCTACATATTATTAGGCAGATTTGTGAGTACCATATACCTTAGAAGTTATACTCAAGGATTGATAAGTTGCATCACATTTAAATGCAGATTTGGATTTTAAATGAAGTGTATAAGCCATCCATTATCCATGTCATCAAATCTCTATTTTGCTTGTAGGTCTATGAGTAAGAGTAGTAGTGAGTTTGAAGAAAATGAAGTTGAAAATGAGTTAGATATGGAAAAGTTTGGTGTGTCAATAGAAGGTAATCCCTCTTTTGATGATTCAGATAATTCAAGTAAAACTAAAGTACATAGATTTAGGAAAGAGTGGCTTCATAGATTTGGAATTTTAACATTGATTGCAAATGACAATCAAGAGCTAATGAAATGTTTATGGTATGAGAAATATAAGAGAAATGGTCCATGGGGTATAAGAAGTGGACGCATGTAATTTGTAAACACAAAAGAACATCTGATCATATATGGTTTGAAATGCAAATTTTGAGTGAGGATAGAGTGAAGATGTATGATCACATGCAAAAGATTCAAAATTAAATCTCAAAATCGAGCCATTAATGTATGAAGTTGATGTATTTTGCACAACATGATCTAGCATGCACGAAATTCAAACAAGAATGTGATCTTTCCTACTCTTTAGGATGTTTCCAACATGCCACAAAGCTATGATTATTCTTCTTATACTAATCTGATGGTTGGAAAACAGTTTGCACTTTATATTTCAAAGTATTTGGAGGTATTACATGTTGAAAATCAAGTCTCAATCATGCAAAAAGGCTCAACCATGAGTTTTGCAAGTGGTCCAATCAAAAAGGAGGATCCAAAGTTGTGGAATAAAGTTAGAAGCTCCACCAAACTCAATCAAATTTAATCTCATCAAATCAGCCACCAGAAAGTGCACCTAAACTGATTGGTGGGTGGTTATGTAGATTGTAGGAAACATAAAACTCTATATAAGCATCATCCCGCCTTTGTTTCTTGAGTTGTATGCATTCCATGAGTTTCCCACTTATTTTAGTGAATTCATAAACTCTAGCAAGTAGCCCCCTTGCTTGCTTACCTCATTTTCTCATGATTTTGCTCCTCTCTATCTAGAGGTGTAGCTAGGCTTTTCTAAATCTAGTTGTACCAGATTGTAGAGCATTGTTTGCTCTCTCATTGTACTCATTTTCATTGGTTTCAAGCTTCATTTTGTCTCTCATATTGTGCCCTGAACTTTGCCAAAGTTTCAAGTTATTTGGTTAAGTGAGGTGTGAGAAATTGCCAACTTTGTGAAGCTATATCTCTGCAAATAGGCAGAGAGTGTTGCAAACAGGTAGCCTGTTTTGTAAAGGGTGGTTCTCCCAGATTGAATATTCATTTGGGAGGATTTAAATCTTTTTGGGTAGCTCTTATAGTCTACTACAAGTCTGCAAAATTTCATTTTACGTCTCTGTACTGGTGCAGAGAAAAGTTTAGAATAGTGACCATATTTCACTCCTTGTGGACCTAGTGGAGGGCAACCATCTTCCATTTTTGCATTGGGGTGTTAGAATCATCCCCCATTAGTGGTATCAGAGCCATTTTGGAGGCTTGGAGACATCAATGGCATCATATTGAAGACTTGAAGGGATCAAGACAACTCGTGGAAGCACAAGCAAGACTCATCAAAGCAAGAAGACATAAAAAAGGGGCTACATTGATCAAGATCTGAACTAGTCGAAGGTTAGCAAGGGAGAAGCTATCAAAAGGTAATATCCACACCTTCTAAAGCATACAAACACTTGAGGAGAAGCTAGAGGAGCATCTTAGAGCTCAATATGGCTGAGTATAATGCAAAAATAGAGAAGTTAGAGAAAGGCAATTATCGACCATGGAAATTTAGAGTTAGCAACTACCTTATGGGCAAAGGATTGTGGGGATTAGTGAGCGGCACGGAGCCAATGGCTCATGTACATGATCAGTATGGCTTGGTATAATGCAAAAATAGAGAAGTTAGAGAAAGGCAATTATCGGCCATGGAAATTAAGAGTTAGCAACTACCTTATGGGCAAAGGAGTGTGAGGATTAGTGAGCGGCACGTAGCCAATGCCTCATAGCTAAGTATAATGCAAAAATAGAGAAGTTAGAAAAAGGAAATTATCGACCATGGAAATTTAGAGTTAGCAACTACCTTATGGGCAAAGGATTGTGAGGATTAGTGAGCGGCACAGAGCCAATGCCTCATGTACATGATCCACCACTTCAAAGGCAGGTCAAGGCACTTAATGAATGGATAGAAAGGGATAGGAGAGTTATATTCATTCTATCCCAACATATAAACAATAGCATGATAGGGCATATACAAGACTTGGACACATCCAAGAAGGTTTGGGAGACCTTGGAGAGATTGTACTCTTCATCAACCAAGGCAAGGAAGATTCAGCTCAAGAATGAGCTGAATAATCTTAGAAAATCAACAAGTACTAACATAAATGAGTACATTTTGAAGATTAAGGAGCTTGTAGATGCTTTAGGCTCAATTGGGAGCCCAATCGAAGATGATGATCTTGTTGTGCACACTCTCAATGGCTTGAGAGAGGATGAAAGGTGGAAAGCATTCACCACATCAGTTTATGTGAGGGATTCTCTACCGAAATTTGATCAATTAGTCACATTGATGGTGACTGAGGAGATGAACCAAGGAGGTTCACAATCAAAGGGCATCCAAGCCCAAGTTTTCTATGCAGGTAGAGGCAAAGGCAAAAGAGGTGGACAAAATTCCCAAGGCAGAGGGAGAGGAAGGTCAAGCTCAAGCTCAAGCAACCAAGAAGGCTCCAACCAAAGCTATGGATCAAGAGGAAGAGGAAGGACTAGAGGAAGAGGAGGAAGATCACATGGAAGAGAAGCATCCAATGGAGAATGCTACAATTGTGGAAAACTGGGCCATTATGCAAGAGATTGTTGGTCTAAAGGAGGAGGCAATCAAGGATACAAAAGGAACCAAGGTAACTGTGCTAGTACTTTAGCAAATTTAGAAAATGAGAACTTGCTTATGATGTATGGTTCAAGTGAAAGAGTTAATTCAGACTTTACATGGTACATTGATAATGGTTGTAGCAATAATATGAGTTGCAATAAAGATGTTTTCTTTAATTTACATTCACCCATCACTCAAGGACATGTAGAGTCAGGGGATGACATTGAGCACAAGATTACACATGTGGGAGATGTTGCATTGAATGGATCTCAAAGATCCAAGGTGTTGAAGGATGTGTTGCATGTGCCAACTATCACAAAGAACTTGGTTTCGGTAGGTCAAATCATTGAAAGAGGTTATGAGTGTTGGAATTTGGGGCCCCAGGATCGTTCCAATACTAAAACCTCTTGAGCATACACAACTTAATTGACAAGATGATAAGTGAGATAGAGAAAGAAAGAGATCTTGAAACAAGGATAGGGAACGTAAGTTGGATGCTTACTTCACTAAAAATAATAGATGTCCAAATTACAACATGGGAGTACTACTCAACCATATAAAGTGGTGCACTCACTAATGGAAGAATAAGAAGATGATGATACAAAATTTTAGATTATGTCGAAATAATCTAAGTATGTGTGAAGAGAATGAAGCAACGAAGCTAACAAAATAGTGTAACGAAATTGTAAATCAACCACAAGGTTAACTCACAAAAGATAGTTACCACCACCTCGTAGAAGACTTCCTGCTGCAATGAGAGTAACCTCTCCTTCACCACAACTTCACCTCCTTCAAGAGTGTGAGAACACTCTGTCTTCAAGAAGATCTCCAAGCTCTAGATCTTTGAGTGAGTGATTATACAAGGAGCAAAGGCCTTGTTTATATAGTTGTTGAGTACTCATGAAAAGCTAAAAGAAAGCACAACGATCGTGATTGATCGCTTACGAAAAAGAAAGCTCTTCCGTAGTCCGTGCGTGTGCGTCTCCTAAAAGCAAAGTTCAATGATTCTCTAAACGAAACTCTTTCGCTGCTGTTGCGTACAGGATTCGAACCCTGGTGGATGGAGAACGTTTTAGAACGTACGGGCTGACCACATGAGCGCCCGTCGTCACTTGTTGATGATATATAGAATAAAATCTACATGCAGAGACTGCGCCCGCCTAGAAGAATAGTATGAACTGGAACTATTGAACAATTGTTGATGATATTGACTCCAACAATGAGGTGAGGTTCAATGAGCAAGGATGTTTTGTTGAAGACCCCATGCAGGACAACAAGCTCATAGCAAAAGGAAAGAAGCAAGGAAGACTCTTCACCATGGAGGTAAAGCCATCAACCCCTCACACTGTCTACTTGTCAATCGGAAATAAACAGATTGCATAAATTGACTTATGGCATAAAAGAATTGGGCACATAAACTTACAAAGGATGAAGGACATGCAAAGGAAGGGCTTGGTGAGTGGTCTAACTGATCTTACATCTCAGAATATGCAACATTTGTGTCATGGTTGTCAATTAGGAAAACAAAGCAGATTGCCATTCAAGAAGGGAGCACATGTGAGCAATGAAGTGTTGAATCTCATACACACAGATGTATGGGAACCTACAAGGGAGCCATCCATTGGAGGTAATATATATTTTGTCACATTTATAGATGATCATTCAAGGCTTGTTTGGATGTATTGCATGAAGTCAAAGTCAGAGGTGTTTTACCACTTCAAGAGGTTTGAAAACCTAGTAGAGAAGGAAACAGGGAAGTATATAAAGACTCTTAGATCGGATGGAGAGGGAGAGTATTTTTCAAATGAATTTTCAGATTTTCTACATGACCATCGCATCAAAAGGCAATTCACTTGCAGGTATACACCTCAACAAAATGGGCTGGCAGAAAGGAAGAATAGATACATAGCACATGTGGCTAGATCTTTGTTAATTGAAATGAATGTTCCTAACTCTTATTGGGCTGATGCAACAAATATAGCCATATACATTATGAATAGGTGTCCAACCTCAAGAGTACATGGGGTTACACCTTATGAAGCTTGGTGTGGTAAGAAACCCAACCTTTCACATCTCAAAGTATTTGGTTGTGTGTGTTATGTTCACATACCTCAAGGATTGAGACACAAGTTAGACCCGAACACAGATAGGTGTATATTTCTTGGATATCCTTCAGAGCAAAAGGGTTGTAGATGCTATAACCCTTGCATTAAAGAGCTTAAGGTATCTAGGGATGTAATATTTGATGAGTTGCTGCCTTGGTATGGTAGAAAAGATGTGTTACAAGTTGACGATGCATATGAAGCCGAGAAGAAGTTTAAAGAGCAACAACAAAGCATGGGGATAAGTGGTCCAACCACTTCAAGCACACCATTAGAGGAGAGTACTACATCAGCCTGGCATGGAAGGACAAGGAATGAAGCTCATTCAAGTGAAGGAAGTAGCAAAGGAAAGGAAAAGGCAAATGACGAAGACCATCGATGGGTAGACATGGAATCTACAAGTGACGAAGATATGGAAAAATTAGAAACTCCAGGATTTAAAGCATCTAAACCAAGAAGGAGGAGATTTCTACCACCTAATGGTGAGGTAAGGTCATCCAATAGGGTTAAATACCCTGTTCAAAGGTTAACTTATGATTCATTCATTGCAAGACACTATGCCTACATGAGTCAAGTTATAGCTTGTGAAGAACCTAACTTTTTTGAAGAAGCAAATAAGCATAGGGAATGGATTGAAGCCATGGAGGAGGAAGTCAAAACACTTGAAGAAAATGATACTTGGATGGTGCTAAGAACAAAGGACATGAAAGTCATTGGCAACAAATGGGTATACAAGGTAAAGAGGCATGCATATGGGAGCATCTCTAGGTATAAAGAAAGGCTGGTTGCCAAAGGTTTTGCTCAAACCTATGACATACACTATGAGAAAACATTTAGTCGAGGCTAAGATGTCCACCATCAGAAGTTTGATTGCAATTTTAGCCTCAAAAGGTTGGAAGATGTACCAGTTGCATGTGAAGAATGCTTTCCTAAATGGAGAGCTTGAAGACGTAGTCTTCATGGACTAGCCCCAAGGCTTTGAAGATGAGAGATTTCCACATCATGTATGCAGCCTAAAGAAGGATCTTTATGGACTCAAGCAAGCCCCAAGAACTTGGAACCAAAGACTTGTGGACTACTTGGTAAAATGTGGATAGAATCAGAGTCATGCAGACCCATCACTCTTTGTGAAGAAGGAAGGTAGCAAAAATTCTTTTCATTTGTATATATGTTGATGCTTTGATCATTATAGGGGATGATCAAGTCAACATCAAGGACATAAAGAGGAAGCTTGGATGTGAGTTTAAAATCTCATATTTAGGGATTTTAAGGTACTTCCTTGGAATTGAAGTACTATATAAAGAGGAAGGTATATACTTGATGGAAAGGAAATAGATTCTTGATCTTTTGACAAAGTTTGGCTTGTGTGATTGCAAGCCCATTTCAAATCCGTTAGAAGTAAATGTTAAAATAAGTGCTCATGAAGGTGAAGAAGTGAAGGATGTGACCATGTATAGTTCAATAATTGGTTCTCTCTTGTATGCTACTATGAGAAGACCTGATATTGCATATGTAGGTGGAGTATTATCTCAATTTTTGCAAGCACCAAGAGTACCTCATCTTGTTGCAGACAAAAGGGTACTTAGGTACCTCAAAGGATCGGTGAATGAAGGTCTATATTATCCATTTGAAGATGGATAAAATGTACAAACTTATTGTGACGTTGATTGGGCACGTTCCAAAAATGACAGGAGGAGCACTAGTGGATATGTTATCATGCTAGGGAAGAAGACCATCTCATGGATGTTAAAGAAACAACCAACCGTGGCTCTTTCATCGATCACAACTGAGGATAGAGGCTTAGCACAAGTCTCATGTGAGCTTATGTGGCTCAAGAAGTTGTTTGTTGATCTTGATTTACAGGTTAAGCAAGTACCTATTTTTTGTGACAACATAAGTAGCATATGCTTGGCTCAAAATCCAGTGTTCCTTGCAAGGTCAAAGCATATAGAAGTGCATTACCACTTTATTCGAGAGAAGATCATGTCAAAGGATGTCAAGGTGGAGCATGTCAATACAAAGTACCAATATGAATTGATGTTTACCAAAGCATTGCATGGAGTAAAGCTACAACACTTCAAGGCATGCATTGGAATGAAGGACCTAGGCATTGATACTTGAGGGGGAGTGTTGAAAATCAAGTCTCAATCATGCAAAAAGGCTCAACCACGAGTTTTGCAAGTGGAACAATAAAAAAGGAGGACCCAAAGTCATGGAATAAAGTTAGAAGCTCTACCAAACTCAATCAAGTTCAATTCTCATCAAATCAGCCACCAAAAAGTGCACCTAAACTGATTGGTGGATGGTTACTTAGATTGTAGGAAAAGTAAAACTCTATATAAGCATCATCCCACCTTTTTTCTTTCGTTGTATGCATTCCACAAGTTTCCCACTTAGTTTAGTGAAGTCATAAACTCTAGCAAGCAGCCCCCTTGCTTGCTTACCTCATTTTCTCATGATTTTGCTCCTCTCTATCTAGAGGTGTAGTTAGGCTTTTCCAAATCTAATTGTACCAGATTGCAGAGCATTGTTTGCTCTCTCATTGTACTCATTTTCATTTATTTTAAGCTTCATTTGGCCTCTCATATTGTGCCCTAAACGTTTCCAAAGTTTCAAGTTATTTGGCCAAGTGAGTTGTGAGAAATTGCCAACTTTGTGAAGGTATATCCCTACACATAGGCAGAGAGTGTTGCAAACAGCTAGCCTGTTTTCGAGAGGGTGGTTCTCCCAGCTGGAATATCCATTTGGGATGATTTAAAGCTTTTTGGGTAGCTCTTACAGTCTACTACAAGTCTGCAAAATTTCATTTTAATTCTCTATACTGGTGCAGAGAAAAGTTCAGAATAGTGAGCATATATCACTGCTTGTGGACCTAGTGGAGGGCAGCCATCTTCCATTTTTGCATTGGGGTGTTAGAATCATCCCCCATCATTTCAAATGGAAGAGGTGAAGAGAAATCCATTCTTTTTTTTTATGATCTATGAGTCCAACAATAGAGGTTTGGAAAAACACATGATGATGAAATTTTATTCTTGTCTGATGGTGGCCATGGTATATGTAAAATAAAATTATTCAAACTAGTAACTATAGAAGATGGTTTTGCACAGAAAAGATATGACATGGTTCTAAAAGTGGTCATTGAATTTGATTTGATGCAAATCACATGGAAA
>CM035425.1:14836966-14861966 GCA_020310875.1 Ceratopteris richardii | reverse complement strand
GCCCCTACAGAGAATACAATCACATGCACCAATGACTCCTCTTATCCCATCATAGGAGTTCATAAGATCATTCTGACTTTTGTAGATGGTAGTTCTTTTACATTCTCAAATGCTTTATTTATGCCAAGGATCAAGAAGAATCTATTATCAGTTTCAGCTTTAGCCAAGATTGACTTGGTTGTGAAATTTGTTGATGACAGATGTATAGTTCATGGTCTGTCAAATGGCGACTTGATTATTGTTTCTGGCATTTTATGTCGTGGGTTGCATAAGATCATAGACTATGAAAAATTTGTGAATGATTCAGCATGTGCAGTACATGATTCTCAAGCTATGTTAGATGCAAAGCTTTGGCATGCATGCTTTGGTCATCTGAATTTTGCTAGTTTGCTATGCTTGTAGAAATTTGATATGGTGTCCTCTTTGCTTAAACTTGAGGCACCCAATAAACATGATTGCAAAGGCTATATTTTGGGCAAAATGCAACGTTCATCATTCCCAAAAGATGGTTCAGTTTGAGCTACTCAGAAATTGTAGCTTGTTCATAATGATGTTTGTGGTCCTATGTAGACACCTTCTTTTGGGAAATATCTTTACTTCATGACTTTCATTGATGATTTTTCCAGGCATGCATGGGTATATCCACTCAAAACAAAGTGCAAGGTATTTATGTGCTTCAAATAGGTTTTTGTTTTGGATAAAAATCTATCGGCATGTAAAATGGGCACCCTCCGTTCTGATCGGGGGGGAGGGAAATAATGTCTTTTGAATTTAATGCATTTCAGGCTAAATGTGGGATAAAACATCAATGTATAGTGCCATATACACCTCAACAGAATGGAGTTGTTGAATGAAAGAATAGGTCACTCATGAGGTGTATGGTCAAGAGTCAAGCTTTACCACATAGTTTCTGGCTTGAGGTTGTCATGTGTGCAACATATGTACTTAACAGGTGTCCCACTAAAACATTGTAGTCTATCACTCCATATGAGGCTTGGCATGTCACAAGCCATCTGTTGCTCACCTGCATGTTTTTGGTTGTCTGGCATATGCATTGGTGCTTGAACAACAACACAGGAAATTGGATGATAAAGTAGTGAAATGTATTTTTGTTGGGTATAGTTCTGAAAGTAAAGGCTATCGTCTGTATCATCGATAGAATAAACACATTTTGGTTAGTCATGATGTTGTTTTTGTGGAAGATGTTATTCAGCCATTGCTTTCATGTGCTAAGGGGACATCTGTTAGCTCAAAAGACTTGTATGACACCTTGCTGCCTCTCTTTAGAGGTGGATAGTCTAGTGCTAGTCTAAATGAGGCAACTTTTTAGCCTTTACAAGTTTCATGTGATGATGCAAATCATTCCTTTTTTTATGTAGACTTGCATGATGCACTTGTTGATGAGAGCTCTGATATTGAGGAGGCAAAAACTATCCCAAAATGGTTGGTGCAATATCCCAAAATGGTTGGTGCAAACTTTGTGTGACAACAAATTAGATGCACCTCTATCATATCATACTCATTCACGCTCTCACTATGCCTCTTTTGCATCAGATTGCTATGCTATGGCTAGCTCTAGTCTCTGTGATGAGAGCATGTTTCGTTTGATGAAGCACAAAATTCAGAAAATTGGATGGCTGCTATGCAATCTGAATATGATGCTATAATGAAAAATGGTACCTTGTCTTTATGTGACTTGCCTCTTGGAAAGAAGGCCATTGACACTAAGTGGGTATACAAGCTTAAGCATAAGCTTGATGGAACAATTGACAGGTATAAGGCTAGGCTTGTTGAAAAGGGTTATGCTCAGGAAAGAGGCATTGATTTTGATGAGACCTTTGCTCCTACTTGCCGAATGACTACTGTTCATAGCATATATGCACATGCAGCTCATCATGGTTGGAATGTACATCAGTTGGACATTAAAACTACATATTTGAATGGTGACTTGCATGAAAGAGATGAAAACTATGTGTGCAGGTTAAAGAAGGCATTATATGGTTTAAAGCAAGCACCACATGCTTGGTATGAAAAGATACATGCCTATCTCATTGCACATGGTTTTGAGAACAGTCCAACTGAAAGCACCTTATATGTTAAGCATGCAAACAATATGCTTTTGATCATTCTGGTGTATATTGATGACATGCTGCTCACTAGTCCTCATGAGAAGTATATTGCTAATTTTAAGGCTGATTTGCATGCCTCATTTGAGATGTTTGATTTGGGGCATTTGCATCATTATTTAGGAATTCAATTTATTCAAGTTGATGGTGGAATAGTCTTGTGTCAAACAAAATACATTGACACATTATTGTAGTATTTTGGCCTTGAAGACCGTAAAGCTATTGCCACTCCTATGGAGACAGGTTTATGATTGATTCTTCATGAAGTTGGAGATGTATATGATGTTGTTCTCTATCAACATGTTGTTGAATGCTTGATTTACTTATGCATTATTTGGCCAAATATTCAATTTGTTATTTCAAAGATGAGCAGGTTTATGCATTTCCCAAGAGTCAAGCATTGGCAGGTGGTTAAGAGCATCTTTCGCTACTTGAGTGGTGTAACTCGACTACTTGGATTGTTTTATCCCAAGGGGGGATCACTTCCGCAAGATTTATATGCTTTTTTTGACTGTGACTTGGCTGGTTGTTATGACACTCGTGTGTCTAGTAGTGGTTTTTTCTTCATGCTTGGTAGCTCATGCATATCTTGGCTGAGCAAGAAGTAGCCTATTATGGCTAGTTCCAATTATGAGGCTGAGTATAGGGAAGCTTTCACAGCGACTATTGAGTGTGTGTGTGACCCCTCAAGAAATGGAATCTATCCATTCATTAGAGTTAGACCCTTCATGGTTGCACGAGGATACTCATCTATGGATGTGTATGGTAGCCAAACAAGAGGATGAACAATTAGAAGCCATAACTTTAGGTTTAGAACGATGAGGAATTTGAACCTCACAGTTGGGTAGGGATCTTAGCTACCATGGATATAGCGATAAAGGAAGAGCAATGGATCCCTCACTATGATGAGGATGGATACGAATTGGAGGTACAATTTAGGAGGTTTCGTGGGAGACTACTGAGGGGATGGCTGTGGTGAAGGAGACTCTAGAACTTGTAAACATGGAATTGAGCCTCGCAGATGCTTTCTTGCTCTTGCCTTCCTTGATTTGTGTGCCTTCTTGGACGTTCCTTTAAATTGCTTCAACTCATCACTGATCATAGCACGCTGGATTGGTAAGTCATAGGCCAGACACATGTAATCTATTCGTGTTAGGGCACAACAACCATGGATGACATGCTTTTGGCTCCATCTTTGATGTGCTAGTTATAATTGATCTTGAATCCAGCTAGCAAGATCAATTGTTTGAGTTCTTGTATTGGCTAAGTACAGCCCAAACCAAACGTGCTTTTGGGGTATTGTGGAAGGGTCCTGGGCGGGGAAAGCAAAATGCTGCATACAAATTCGTAATGGCTTTGATAACTCTAGTGTAATGGCAGAAATGTCTGCCCATTTCAAAACATCACCCCTTTTCATGGGCTCGGGAATGAGCCTTTCTCTCTTTGTTGGCATGTGAGTGCCATGGATCTTAAGTGCTGCATGGATCAGATTATTTGAGATATAGAATTACTTATAAGGGGGGTCATTGACTAGCGAGGGAAATATGAAAGTTCCTATCAGTTCCTTCCACAGAGAGGGTTCAAGAGTGGTTACCAAATAGAAAAAACGAAAAAACTCCAATTTCGGCAGCAGTGCACTAAAATACTCGATGAATCTAGGTCTCGCCCAAATAGAACATAATTCCTCTGAATTTTGAAGATCTTGAAATTCCCAGGAGAAGAACTAATATCTTCCTCAAATGTCTCTCCTAAAACAAGGCATCACACATAGATATAGTTTGCATCAACTAGGGGTCTTGCAAGTCCTTGGAGCCAATGTGAGTTGTAGTGTACTTTTTCGATGCATCCAAGAGGAGGTTCATCAATTGGCATCAGTCCCATAAAATCTTGAAACTCCAATGGTTTCAATGTGGGGAAGGACTCTACTAGAAAATTACCAAAGTTAACTATTGTCATGTTGGCGCCAACTTTGGAAGTTCCTTCAGCTTGCATGATGATCGAAATGAGTGTGTAGATGATCTGCTACAAAAGGATAACACACTGGTATGGAAATTAATTATGATCCCAATGAAGTGAGGCCACAATCCCTTTTGCATATCCGATGCATAAGCCATGTAGCCATGTGTTGTGAGGTGGTTTATGTAATGATTTCTCAAAAACTAATGAAGGTCATTAGGCAATCGTTTTGGCATCCATTTCTTAAAAGGTGGTGAGTGGGTTGGGTTCTTAGGTTGATGGACAAAGGATGATTCTGGCAATAGTGGTGTTGATGGGTGAAGTGATTTCAAAGGGATGTATATTACATGGATTGGGTTTTGTGCTAAAAGATAGTTTTTGGGTACCCAAATCTGCATTGGTGTGGGTCGGTGTGTTAAGTACTTCTTGCCGATCCAAATCTATTGGGTTCTTGTCGATAGAGAAAAAGGTTGAGGAGAGGTTGAAGGTTGACTTTGATTCTGACTTGACTTCTTCTTCTCATAGCGTGTACTATTGGAAATCGATAGTGCCTTTTGACCTTTCGACACCCACACTTGCTTTGTGAAAGTTGTTTTGACATGCTTATGTTGCTTCCATCTTTTGGTTGCTTAGTATGGTCGTGAGTTTGGGTTCATGAGTCGTGGTTGATTTCTTTGTGGTTGAGGTTGAGAGGTCTTGTTGACACTCTGCTTTGGAAAAGAAGGTAGGTCCAACACTTGCACAACCTATCCATCAAGAAGTGAGGCATTCTACACAATAGATCTAGATAGGTCTGCATGAAGTGTGGAGGATGGGCTTGGAGAGGCTATAGTGCCCATTTGGCCACTGATGTAACCCACCTGACCACTAATGTAGTCCCCTTCTGGTTCAAAGGAATACCAAAGGAAGATCTCTTGACATCCTTCTAAGTGGCAACTACCCATCACCAAGCATGGTCTGTGGTTACATTCCTCAAGGGGGGTTTTGTTAGGGAAGTCAAGTGGTATCACTCAGTGCTAGTCTAAGGTTAAGCCAATCTATAGGGAGCATTTCCTAAGATTTAAGTCCACTCAGTGATCGTATAACCAATCTTGGCTAAGGATTAACAGTTCTATCAAGTCGTCATCATGGCACACTAGGAGTTTCATAGTCATGGTCGCTTCGTGTACAAGGATAGGAAGATCCACCTCACCCATGCAAGGGGATTCCATGCCTCCTAGCCTTATAAGGTATGCCTCAATTGGCTGCATTTCTAATCATGAGTGCTTATAGTGGGACCACCTAATCGCACTAGTCGTAGCACCTGAATCAATTAAAGCTCTAAGCTCATGGCGGGTGTTGCCTTGTTCTAGCATGACTGTAATGAATGGTCTCCTATACACTATGCTAGGATGAGCAGTTGACTTTGTTTGACACATGGCCATGGGATATCTCGCTGTTTCTTCAAGATGGTTATAATGTTCTCTCCTTAGTCTTTGTCTTCTTAATTTCATGTTTTTAATGTGTTCTAAAGCTTTTGCCTCAGCTTCCTCTCGTATTCTCTTTTCTTCCTCCTTACGCTTCTTTGCCAATGTGAGTCATCTAAGCATATCCTTCGTAAGAGGTTCCTAAAAAGCTTGAATCTACAACCACTCATGTAATTAGGCAGTATCTCTCCTTCTATTGTGGCTAATTGTATTGCTCCATTTGTAGAAAGTCTATTAATAATCATAGGTCCATAACCATGTTTCTCTAGCTTTCTTGCATGGTGTTTCAATGTATACACTAGGACTAAGTCACTTTTTTTTAAGCCTTTATCTTTAAAGTGTGCATCAAAATAGGCTTTCTATCTCTTCTTGGCTGCATATATGCCTCCTACTACTTTTAGCCTAGTTTCTCCTAATTGTTCCAAGTCCATTATTCTTGATGATAATTCATGGGCAGTCCACTGACGTTCTTGTGCAACCTTAAGGGTGGGTATCAAAAAATCCAAAGGAAGCACTACATTTTGACCAAAAACCATATGAAAGGGAGTTGCATTGAGTACGGTCTTGTAGTCCATTCGAAATGCCCAAATAATGTGGTGTAACTGTTTGTCCCAATTTGAACATTTGCAAACGATCTTCTTAGTACTTTCTGCCCTGAACATTGGCCTGAGGATGATATGGTACAGATTTCTTCTGAATCACCATAAAATCCTGTAACAACTATTCAATGGCCTTGTTTAGAAAATGAGTGCCTCAATCTCTTACTAACTCTATAGGCAATCCATATCTCGTAAAGACATTTTCAAATAAGAATTTTGTAGTCATGTGTGCATCATTCTTTTTGGTATCCTTAGCCTCTACCCATTTGGTAAGATAATCTATTACTACTATGATGTATTCCGCATGTGTACCTTTAGCAGGGGGTTAATGGGTCCTACAAAGTCTATACCCCACTTAGAGAATGCACATCCACCCATCATGGGTTTTGGTGGCATTTCATCTCTATGAGTAGGAAACTGAGTTCTTTGGCACACATGTGCATCCATGTGAAGAGTGGGCCACCATAATCCTGTGAATAGTATGGCTTTGATTATCCAATCGGAGCCAAAATGACCTCCTACAACACCTTCATGTGCAGTCTCTAATACATTCAAATAATCACTCTCATGAACACATTGTCTCAGGTATCCATATCTCCCTCTTTTGTATAGGTTATCGCCAATAATCATGTAGTCATGAGCTTCTTGCTCTAGAATTCATTGTCTTGCTAAAGTCATTGCTTAGGGGAATTTTTTTTTCCTCAAGTATGTCACCACTAGTTCACTCCACTCTGGTGTGAGAGACACATGATATAACATGGCATGTTCCACAGGTGGTCTTTCACCACAAACTGGGCATTTTTTACACAACTTATAGACATCTTCTTCCATAGAAGGCTGATACACTCCTAGTTTGTGCAGAATCTGCAATGTATGGTGTTTCAAATGATGTTGCTTCAATGCACCTACATCTGCTAATTGCAACCAATTTACATGTTCTGATTCGTCTACACAACAAGCAAGAATTCTCTGATTATCTTGTTTATATATACTTCCTACTAATATCTGGTATCTTTGTGACTTGGTAATCTCTCCTTCTCTAATCCTAATCCTAGGATTCTTGGCTCCAAATGTGAGAACAGGGACAAGAGTCTTGGCCCATTCAGGTACTATCTTAAGATTAAATAGGTATGCATCTGGTAGTTCATATGTTATTCCTTGCATTAGGGCAAAAAACGGCCCAAAAAGGGCCGTGTAAGGATTTCAATTACTTGTACTTAATCTGGATTAAAGTTGTCAAATCCTTTAAGAAATTCCGTGTAAGTTCATTTAAAACGTATCTTATGCAAATTCTGAAGAGAGGGAAACTCGTGTGATAATCATGAAAAGTTTGTGTGATATCTTACACCTCAAAGTTTGTGCTCATCGGGCGCTGATAAAAATTCGAATTTTCCTCTTGTTCAGGGACCTAGATAATGTGTGCTCATGACTTTTTGCGCTTTTTTACTCTACTTTTCATAGCATGCCTATTTCTCTCTTTCACGCCATTTTAGACACTTGCCAGTCACTTTTCATAGCAGACCATGGAGAACCTTAAACCAAATACTCTCGCTGAGCTTTCAAACAATCGAAATCATTGTGAAAAGTTTTATATCAACATTGTAGTTAGTCATGAGTATACGATGACAAGAAAAGTATTACGAAGGGCCCTTCATCCTCCTGACATGGATGGATTGCGAAAGGAAGCCAAGAAACATATCGACATATGGACAGATGGATCAGTTTATCCAATTGATCCACAAACTGGAAGGTATCCCCCTTTTCATAATCTTCATGATCTGATTAGATTTGTAGGAGATGGTGAGGATGGTTTATGAGGCTATTGTTCAAGGCTCTTGGATATTTCAAGGAATTATGTACAATACATAAACTATCTACAAAACACACTACATCAGAAGGATTTACATATGAGGGAGCTAGAAAGAAAATTATCCACTTTATCTTCTCAGTTTCAGTCTTTTAAAAAAATGAAAGAAACTCCTATAGGTTTGAGAATGTAGTCAAAACGAGTAAAACCTTTTTTAGATTTGACTGAAAAATCTGGCCAGAAAAAGAAAAGAATGAAAATTGTAAGATATCATGCGAAAAATGTGCTAGGTTTCAATATGTTGAGTAGTTTTGAGCGCGTACATTTTTGTAATGAAATTATGAGTCAAAATGATGTTTTAAGACTATTGAAATTGAATGAAAATACATGTTTGAAACCCTTTGTTTTCCAAAAAACTCATGACAAAAATGAATCTGTTACTAGAACCATCTCAAATTCAGAAGATTTGTGATAGTGTTGGAGTGAGTAGGAAAGGTTATAGAGCAATTTCAAAAGTTTGGTGTGAATTTTTAAAATATAACAAAGTTAATAGTTTTGGATTGCCTAGACCCCATCATGTAGGAAAGTTTCGGCTCTGCTTGAATAAAAAGATCACATCAGTATTTTGTGAATATAAACATATTCACAGTAACATGCCTTACGAAGTAGGAAAACAAAAGTTACATTTCACTTACAATGGATTTAACAACATATGGATAGATATTATAAAACTTCAAACATACATGGTTTAGTTCTATAATATAAAAGAACATGAATGTTCTGGTGTGTTGAAATTTGTAATCAAACTTGATGAAGCTGAGCTTAAAAAACATCAAAAGATGGAGAGAATAAGTATTGCACTGATGAGCAAAGCTTTGGACTATAGCCTTGGGAAATTGGATACTCCATCTCTCAAAGTACAATCAGAAATGGAGTTATGGTGGGTTGGATGTGCTCAAGTTCCATCTGAGAGCCATAAAACACTTAAATGATTATTCTCACAAACAAACATTCCAAATGTTATCCAAAGGCATCATGCAAGAGAGTTGTTGAATGTCAAAGACTACGGGAACTTTCAAGTTGAGTGGCATTTGAGTGGAGACCTAAAGACGCTCAAATGCATGTTTGGTATAAGGCGGGGAGCAAATTCTAAGTACCCTTGCTTGTATTGCATGCAAAGCCCAGGCACAAATGGATGGGTTGCTAGAGCTGAGGCTGAAGAGGCTCCTTCCACACAAAATGTTATTCTTCATAACTACTCATCTTCTTCAATGATTTGGGATCCCATACTTCCAATAGCATCGACATATGTACACATATGTACACTACATGCATAGTTAAGAATCATTGACAAGTTGGTCCGTCTTCACTTGGATTATGCATATTCTATCAAGCCTACAACTCTTGCAGATGAGTGCATAAAAAATGTGAATGTCTTCTTTCAGAAATGGGATTTCATGGTGGTGATGTTCATCTAAGAAAATATCCAAAGCTTTTAGAAAATACAGGTGATGTACTACAGGATGTCTCAATGGGAGGTGCAAAAGCAATGCGATTCTTTAGCAACCATGATGACAAGCAACTAAATGCCATGTGGAATTGTTGGAAAAAAATTTGTGAGGTCATGACTAATGTAAAAAGAAAACCAAAAATAGCAAAAAAGAGAATGGAGGTGTGGGTCGAACTAGATAGTTTTTTTAAGATCATGAGGCTACAGGTAACATCAAAAAGTTATCTGACAGATTTCAGAAAGGCGACCACACAGCTTATAGAAACCATCATAGAGACATGGGGTGCCAAAGACATAACATACTACTTGGTGAGTTCCAAAGATAATTTATTCAATTTATTTTTTTTAATTGAAATAAAGATCTGATGAGATTCTTCTGCTCTTCTAGCATATTGTTCTTGTGCATGGTGCATTCTTTGCAGAAAAAGAACCACTTGCCATATGGAACACCCAAGGCATGGAAAAATCTCATTATCAAGCAAGGACAAGCTTCTTTAGGTGCACAAGGAAAGGAGGAGTAACAAAGAGCAATGCCTTCAGAGAGCTTTTTGATTGGTTCTTTAGAAGAAAATTACAAAGGACCTCATGCCAAATATAATCAGAAGAATATGAATATGACCAGACAAAATCATCATGTATCAATACCACAAAATTAAAAAGACTACATTTCAAACAGAGCATTAATATTTGCAATGTCTTTTATTTCTTTGAGAAATAAAGATGTCATGTATGTACATTTCATGATGTATTAAAAAGAAATATGTCTATAACCATCAGATGACTTTGACCAGAGAACAGATCATGGATCAATAACAATTAATATTAGGACATGGATCAGTTACACCAAAAAAATTTGCAATGTCTTATATCACATTGGGCAATTTTTGTATATGTACATTTGATGAGTAATAGAATTTGAAAAAATGAAGTCATTCCTTGAGTCTCTTTAAAGAGCTTGGCTCTGGAAAATCACCTCTATATCTGAGGAACTCTTTTCTCCTATATCCAACAATGCTTTTTAAATCTGACATCCCTGCAGCCATTGCATAGCTTGAATAACAAAGAAAGTACCTTGCCCTTGAAGCATTGATTCCTGGAGCATATCCAAAAATTCTAAATGCAGTTGCTCTTTCAAGCAACAACACTCTGAAACCATTTAAAGGTATTGGAGCAAAACCCATGTATTTTGATAGAGTCCTCAAGGAGAACAATGCAAAGTCTGGCTCCTCACTGTAGTGCTCGTGAATAAAACAAAAAGTGTCTGGGTTCAATTTTGGAAGATAGTGGATAATTGAATGAATATCCACCTTTTCTTTTCCTTTCTCTTCTATGGTTTTTCTTGTTCCCTTGCCCCTGCCAAGGTAGTTGTCTTCATCCAATATAGTTAACTGTGGTAAAAATGAAAAACAAGGTCAGATGAAGTGAAAGCACGCTTAAGGATTCCCGAAAAGTAACTTGAAACAAATAGACAAAAAGCAAGAGACCCAACTGATGCATGCGATTAGGGTCTTCAGAGAAATTCAGATGGTCGTTATCGCTTGCATCGGTTGTTATCAATAACTCTTTGCAAACTACCTAGAAACATGTTATATTTGCTGAAGAAGGTGAATTCTTAGATAGCCAGATGTCTATTATCAATGCTGCATGCAACTCCTAGACACGACCGATACAAGCGATAAGGCCCATCAAGAAATAACCGATGGGCCTCATTGCGTGCATCTGTCGGAACATAAACTATACGCAAAAAACGGTGTTTTTCACATGATAAAACTTTACCTGTCATTGCACCATGCAAGTTCAAACATGACCGATGCAAGTGATAAGGCCCAATGGAAAATATCCGATGGGCCTTATCGCTTGCATCGGTGGTGATCGATTTCTCACACTTGAAATGGAGATCTTGGACAAAACTGATACAAGCTAAAGATGTTGCATCGGTTGCATCTCATTTCCTAAGCCTGAAATTCATGAGAATATATTTAACTACATACCTTGACGTCATCTTCCTCCTCAAGTCCAAACACGACCGATGCAAGCGATAAGGCCCAATGGAAAATATTCGATGGGCCTTATCGCTTGCATCAGTCGTGATCGATTTCTCACACTTTAAATGAAGATCTTGGACAAAACCGATACAAGCTAAAGATGTTGCATCGGTCGCATCTCATTTCCTAAGCCTAAAATTCATGAGAATATATTTAACTACATACCTTGACCTCATCTTCCTCCTCAATGAGCTCTTTTGAGTCAATACATATTGTTCCTTTGTCCTCAATAACATCTAAGAATGAATAGCCGTGCCCAAATGAGTATATTCCAAGTTTCTTTTGATGCTCATCAAACTCTTCATCAGCAAGTGTTGGCTTCTCTGAGATAGCTTTCTCAAAGCATTTTTAAAGAGCTTGTGATGAATCTTTGAATTCTTCATTTGACAAATCCAAATCAAGATGCAAATATTCTTCTTTTCTTTCTCCTTTCTCATTGATGAATCTCCTTCCAACTTCTTCTGACTCAGCTATAGTTGCAAGGCAATAGTCCTCCCTAAGATTGAAAAGTTCCTGAATGTAAAATAGAGGGATAAACTCCTTTTCAGAGATAAAGTAAAATGGTGGATTTGGGAGAAGTAGGGACTTCTCAGACACTTGAACTTCTTCAGTTGGCTCCCTAATTGCAGTCTCTCCTTTAAAAGTGGCCACCTCAAAACCTTTGACCTGCTCTTCTTCTGCTTGGAGATTGATCTCCTCAACAATCTCCATGACACCTTTCATAGTTTTTGAGCTTCCCTCAAGTGTCAGCTCTAAGAAAGGCTCATCTTCAACATGAACACTTTCCTCCTTTTCAATTGAGATGTGATCAAGCCATATCAAGAAAGCAATGTTTAAAGGGAGCAAGCAGCAGTCCTTTTCATGCTCTGGGCATAAATCTAGCTTCCCTGGCAAAGGGGATATCTTTTTGCATTTTCTTGTGATTCTTTCCCTATCTATTGGATCCTTCCCAAAGATTTGAGGAGGTTTTCTGAGAAATAGAAAGAATCTTTCCATTGATCAACCCCAAGAAGTTCTCCCACTCATCCTTAAGAAAACTTTTTGATTTCTCTAGGAGTTTTTCAAAATCAATCTTGGGGTTGAATATCATCATTGCATCAGGAAAGTAATCTACAGTTAAACCCTCTTGAACCATGAAATCAAGTAGTTTCTATGATGGAGAGACACTAAGGATCTCATACATTCTCTCCATCTTAGCTGCAGCTTCTCTTGTATGTCCTAGTCTAGGAGAACACAACTGATGCAAGCAACTAAAGCTAGTCAACGTCGGTCAAACGGGGAAAATCGCTTGTATTGATCGTGTCGGGGATGAAAGAAAAATATGCACGAAAATGAGAAAAATTCTATGAAGGTTTAAAATTTGAATTGGTGAAGGAAGTTGCTATTTATAGGTGAGGAGGGGGGAACTAATGGTCAAATGATGTGGATCAATCATTGAGTCCCACATGGCAAAGGTACATTGGGGATCCCACAGATAGATGATGTGGCCCAATCAAATCATGCCACATGGCAAAGAATGTTGGAATTCACAACGGTGATATGACATGGCCCAATTGCAGCATGCCATGTGGCACCAATGGTCAACTCGGTTTTGAGACCTATTTAAGCTTCCCTATTCATTTCTCTCATTTCTTTTCTCAACAGTTTCCAAGCGTCGAGGTTCCATCCCCACCAAGTTTTTTAGCTTCTTCTTAACAATTTCTATAGAGAATGCTCTCTGCGTTAGGTAATATGGACACCACCCATCCAAGTGATAAGGGTACATCCGGGATTTGTGGATAACCCTAATTGCTTGGATCGGTCATGTTTCTTAAATGGCATCGAGTCCTTGATCATAGCTTGCAAATTATGTTTTGCTTAGTGATGCTTGAGTATTATGCATTGTAAGCTATATTCAAAATAGTATTGATTGATATTTCATGATGAATTCAAGGATGCAAGCGATTAGGGACATCCGGGGATTTCTGGATGATCCTAATCGCTTGGATCAGTCGTGCTTCTTAAATGGCATCCTTGATCAAAGCTTTGAAGTAACATTTTATTTGGTTAAGAATTAGTTGTAATGCATTCCAAGGGAAATGGTATTCACTGATATTTCTTCATGATTAGAAGCAGGACTGATGCAAGCGATAAGGGACATCCGGGCATTTTTGGATGACTCTTATCGCTTGGATTGGTCGTGTCTCTAATAGTGGAAAGAGTCCTTGATCAGAGTTTTTGAGCGTAAGTTGCCTTTCCTTTCCACTTCCTTGCCTACAGACTCTCATTTTGTGCAGAATATGGCTAGGACCAAAAAGACAGCAAGGAAGTTGTACCCTGAGGGTCAGGACCAAAATGCCCAGGAACAAAATGCCAGGAGCAGAATGCCCAGAAGGGTCAAGGCAATGTATCAGAGAATCCTTCAAAGAAAAGGGTCGAATACCATGTAAAGTCCTTGAGGGAAATTAGAAGAGCTCAAAAGTCTGTGGGACTGTTGATCCCTAGACTTCCATTTATGAGAGTTGTCAATCAGTTCACAGCCAACCTTTGTTCTTTGATGAAGACCTCATCCTTTATCAATGTGAGGTGGCAAACTCAAGCACTGCTATGCCTGTAAAAAGCTGCAGCGGACTTTGCTATTGATTTTATGAATGATGCCTATTTGTGCGTTGCTCATTCTCACAGGGTAACACTAATGGCAAAGGATTATGTTATTGTATCAAGAAGAAGATATAAATTTGATAAATCTCTGGTTCCTATTGATCACCATGATAAAAAACTCTTCGATATTTTAAGTATACCTCCAACCCGAGCACCCAAAACAAGAGTTGTCATTGAAGAGATCAACCCTCACGTCACTCATGATCATGAAACTAGAACTGCAGTAAATAGTGGGAAGGAGAGGAAAAAGCAAGGATTATTTACAGAGGAAAGTGTTATCTTAAACCAGATTCAAAAGTTACAAAAAGCAAATAAAGAGTTCCTTAAGAAAGGAGATGGGCATATAATAGTTAATGTTGCAATGGCATGGTAGAATGAATGCTTCCTTGACATTAGACCTGAAGACAACAAAATGTCGAGGGAGTTTCATGGTGAAATATCAGATAGTGTGGTCAACATTTCACTGAGGTATTATCTAGAAGCCATAAAGTGCTCTTGTATTGCTTAATTTTCTAGTTCCTTAACTGAATTTTTATTTCTTGATTTGTAGGATTCTTCTTCAACAATGTGAGGAAGCGGTTCAAAGAAAAGTATTTATCATAGATCCTCTGGTGACATGGTGTTTTTTGCATAAACATGGAGATGCCAAGTCCTTTCTGCAAAATTTTACAGAAGAGGTAGAATGTGTTATCTACCCATATATTGAAAAGTAAGTATTCATCTTCATTGTGGAAAGATATTTGTTTCATTAAAGAAAGTATATCCCTGATGGCACTTGATAATCTGCATAATGGACAAATAACTCTATACTATTGAAAAATTGAACAGATTTGTCTGCATACATGAGTTCCGCATATTCCTTATGAAGAACTCTGAATGTTCTTGTTAAACATTCAACAGGTTTCCATTCCACAATATTGGAAGGAAAGATATCTGCAGTACAAAAACATATGTTTTGTTATACAAAAAAAACTGGAATGATACAAGAGCATTGTAAAACTTCACTTACAGTACGAAGGGAATTGCAAATAATTTTCTAGAACAAGATCCTTAGCGGTGTACACATGTTGTACTCGTGCAAACCAACCGCATCTCTTCAATTTGAAACTGAGAATACGTCCCTTCCAGTGGTTTCTTGTGTTGTCTCTTTTGGCACGCTTGACTTTATGGGCACCTCTACAACTAGGAAGCATAGTTACCCATTCATTTACTTTCACAAAAAGAGGTTTCCACAAAGAATCCTCTCTTTTGTTCTAAACCTCACATGAGGTTACACGATTGGAAGGATGACGAGAAGAAGAAGCCATTTGAACTTAGAAGAAGAAGAATGTTCAAAGCGAGAAACCGACGTTCACAAATTTTGGTAGTATTTATAGAGAAAAAGGCTTTGTACACGTGGAAACTTTTGATTTGATGTAAACCCTGTCGCTGAATGATCATGAAATTTTGTGAACCCAAAAATATTTTGTATCTTCAAAAATCAATTCCTTCTTGGAAATTTGAGAATATGCTTTGTGTAGTGTGCCAAAATATCTTTTTTGGCATCAAACCGAAAAATTGTACACTGAATACGAGACTCTTCATCACTTTAGCGACGCTTTTAGAGAATATTGTATGAAAAAAAGAATTTCTTCATATGGTTAAAAGAGATAGCAATGTTATATTCTTATACACGTGGAAAGACTCTATTTGTCAATTTCCTTAATCTCTCATTAGCAAACAGCCCCTTTTCGGCCGTTTTTCACCCTAATGGAGGGGCTTCTCCAGTGGTGAGTTGTGAAAGGTGATCAACTCTAAGGTGGGTCTTTCCCTTCCTCACTACTACTTCAAAGTCATACTCCATTAATAATAGAAACCATCATATCAAGCATCCAATATTACATGGCTTATTGACTAAGTACAACAATGCTTGATGATCCTTGAAGAACTTGAACTTGTTCACCAATAAGTAATGCATGAACTTCTTTACTACATAAATCATTCCTAATCCTTCACGCTCGGTAGTGGTGTGATTTCTTTTCGGTACATTTAGTTGTCTAGTTGTGTAAGCTATGGGAAGATCTATATTGTTTTCATTCATAGGTTGTGTCAACACACACACGCTATGGCATAGTTAGAAGCATCCGCATGCACACCGAATGGCTTACTCCAATCTGGTGTAGTTAAGATGGGTTCTGAACACAAGCATCATTTAAGTTCATTGAATGATTTCTCACATCCATCCCTCAACTCAAAATTAGTCAAGAGAGAGTATAGGGGCTTTGCAATGATCGCATACATGTGTATAAATTGTTGATAATAACCACAATGTCCCATGAAAGTTTGAACTTCCTTCATTTTTCGACCTAGGTAGGTCTGCAATCACTTTCACTTTCTCTTTGTCCGTAGAGATCCCATTCTTTGACACAATGTATCCTAGTATCTTGCCTTGTCTGACCATGAAAAAACATTTTTCTCGGTTCAGATAGACCTGATATTCCTGACATTTGTCAAATACTTGCCTTCATTCAGGGATGTGGATCTGTCTCATGTCAAAATGAGCACATAAATTGTCCACATAAACTTCCCAGTGCCACAACATTGCTCTTCGACTGCATTCATGATTAAAGTTTAGAACAATAAGTAGTGCCAAGATTGGCTAAACTATTCGTATCTCACACCATCATGCGGCCCTCCGACAGTAGGCTACGTGATGGCAATGATTCACCACTAGCTCCCCCGACTTCATCGCATGACCGATGTAGCTACGAAAATGACCATTAAGATCTTCGGCACGATGCAGATAGTGTTTAAAATCTTTCACAAAGTCAAAGCACCACACATCAACATCCCGGGTTTTGAACATGGCAATGGAGACCTTGCATACGATATGAGCACAACGCCATCCATACGGGTGTGTTACGCTTGGCACTATCAGGTCAAATATTTGCCTTCCTATTATAAGATGGTGTTTGAAGAAATGTTTATGACTAGATTATGGGAATATCATTATGAAGTTTTCATAAGACGATTGACACACATGCTGTAGTTATTTGCCTGTAACCAACTTATGTATTCTAGACACTATCAGCTCCCACCACCAAAGGAACCTCCGAATATGAATTGGGAAAAATTAGAAGCTGATCTCAGGAAAGGTATCCACATCGCTAGCACACCCTAGCCCAGGACCTCTTGCTAGCTTACATTACGCAGACCCCAAAACAAGGATTTGTCGGGGATGATAGATGCGAGAAGGAAGGGGGTGTTGGCAGTACATTCGACAATAGCTAGAGGCATCAACATAGAGGAAGTATGTAAAGATGGAAGTCCAATGAGTTGCAGGGACCAAATTCTTCATCTTTTTCAAGAAATATACTTCATAATATTCCTTGCAAACTTCAAATAGTGATTATTATCACTCTTGTAACATATGTACCATAAAACACTCAACTTTGTATTTAGCAGCTCCATTTTATGCAAGCCAAGAAGTTCTCGAGCTTAAGGAGCTTAAGTAGACCATACCAATTTTGGGAATTTTTAGACTTCATTTGGACCTCCAAATGACCCCAAGAACCTATTTTTCTTGATTTTTTTTGCTTATGAAAACTTGGGATTTTTTTATGGTTCGCTCTATTGGCATCTTCTATGACACATCTTTCCTTTCGAATTTTCCAAGAGAATTCGCTTCAAATCACATTCAAGGGAGTAGTGGAGCATCCAATGGCCTCGCCTAAGAGGCCTTGCTTTTAGTTGAGATCTGGCACAAAGGGGATGATAAGATTATCTGGTCTTTTTATGCCTCCCTTTAGCACTTTTGTATTTTCCTCTTAAATTTAATAATGTAAAGCTTGATTTTGCAAAACAAAAGAAGTCCACCTTACATCAAATGTGAACTTTGCATCAACAACCACAGCCTCAAGAGTCAAAATCGTTTGCCGAACTTTTTCAAACTTTCAAACTACGAAAGTTTTTTTTTAAGGAAATTTGATCATTGTGATATGTTCTTCCGATTAAAATAATGATCAGTTTCGAGTTTTTTCCATGACTGAACAAGACATATATGCTAAACTACTGTTTTTAGTTTGTTTTATGGATTAATATGAAGTGATGCACTAGAAATAGTTAGCTTTAAGGAAAGCAGTTGTTATGCATGTGCCCACAATTTCCGACGACTAGAGTTGGTCGGATCTATGTTGCATGTGCCCCTAATCTCCGTTCGATGACCCAAAAAGTGTAATCTGGTCACCCAATAAAAAATTTATGTGCCCTCCCTATCTCTCACGTCAAGTGCTATGAGGCCCTCGGCGAGTTCAAGATCTGGGAGTCGAGCAATTGCCCGTGTCTGTCCAAGTGGGCAGAAGTTGTGCTTGAGCATCCCAGCGTAAAGGAGGCTATGGCCATTGCCGATCCTGAAAAGCTTGTGGAAGTCCTCCATTTCTGTTCTATAAGAAAAAGCTTGAAGCAGGCTCAAACGCTTGAAGCAGTCTGTCTTACAAGCTCAAAATGAGGTGAGATTAGCCTGATATCATGTTTGAATGTGTCTCTGCCCTTTGTCCTTCACAAATGGCAGAATGAATTATACATCTTTGCTATGATTATCATGGCGCAAGGTCTGGGGCGATATTCTGACCATGTATGAGGCGAGTGGGCTGTAGTTCCATGTGCAAGTGGTACTTGCCTTTCTTGTTTTGGAATAAATTTACTTCTTTATTCTGTTAACTTTGTTGGCTTTTTTTTTTTGAGAGTACAATGAATTGGAAAGACGCACACACCCGACCTTGTAAGGTAGAGGCACCCATCTTGGGGAACTTTGAGGCATCCAACCCCAGGCGAGACTTGAACCCTAGCCATTTGCCTATGAGTACAAGGCACATCCACTAAACCACACCTGCTGGATGATTATTCTGTTAACTTTGTTGGCTTGTTGTTGTTTAATTATTGATCAATACATTGAATTATACATCTTTGCTCAAATTGGTGAACTTGTTGACTACACTAGCAAGATACTCCTCATTGGTGGCCTTTGGGCTCTTTCGTTGGACTATGTTTACAGCGGCAAGAGCCGTGCTCACTTTGACAGGAATATTGACTTATGTAGGATTGGCAATGTTGAATTCAACTCAAACTAGTCTCCTCGTTTGGTCATTGCTATCTTTAGGAGGCCTTCGGGTTTTGTTCATTCTTAATAGGTGTAAGGTGTTCTATCCATGCCATATGTGGTGTTGGGGTTCCCATCCTAGACATATTTCCCAACGTCTTTCAGTTCGTTCTCTAATATATCCTTGAACAAATGCATTTTTTCATCCCTTTAATAGCATGAACAAGATTTCGTGAGGTTTGGGTTCTCCGCCTTTCATACATAGTTTGAGTAAAACACATCTTGATAATTCATTCCATTGTTGAGGTTCTTGTCCTTTCGGGAGGATGGAGGCTCAAAGCTCTTGCCTTCGTTTGAGTAAAACCATGCTCATAAATTACAAAGATTCGTCATCCATAATTATTATCTATATATGGAATTCTATTCATCACTTGCCACCATGTTATCATAACGTGCAAGGAGGAAGAGATAGATAGTAGATAGGTATAGATAGAGAGAGAGAGAGGAAATAATAGAAGATTGATGAAGATTCCCTTTGGAAATAATCCAACGAAAGATTAATAGAGAGTAATGATGGAAATAAAGAGTGGGAAAGAGATAGAAAAGAACTTCAAATACTTAATACAAATTCATAACGATGGAAATAAAAAGAGGGAAAGAGATAGAAAACAACTTCAAATACTTAATGAAAAGCACTTTGGTGTTTTAATTCTCTTAATCCGTCAAATGCTTCTTAGCAAACAATGTAATATTAAGATTTAAGTTGAGCTTCTCTTTAATTCATTTTTTAAATTTTAGGTGTACTTGTTTCCTTCTCCCCAAAAGATCATTTGGTCTACATCTCTACCAGATTATTGATATTATTTTCGTTTAGAAGTTTACATACTAAAGGGTTTTTTTTATTAGTAACATAAATATAGGCATTTGTATGCATACATATATATACATAAAACAAGCTACAGATAATGTGGAAAGATATGAATTTTGAGATCTTTCTCTCTCACTCATTTTGCAAAAGTAAATCCATACATAAACATTCTCTCTCTCTCTCTCATTTTGTCTCTCTCTCTCTCTAATTTTGTAGAAAAACGCCGATAGACACACATGCATGCATATACACATGTACATACATATGTATATAGCTTGACACATATACATGAATACATTCATGCATACATTCCTACACACATCCACATACATGCTAGTGCACATACACACTTGCATATATATATGCATATATACACACATATACATAAAACAATCACATAGACATATACTTGCATACATACATAAAATCAGATATACATGTTGATTAGTTGAACTTATTTCGCTTGCACAAACTAGCATCATTGTGTGTGCATAAGAGCTTGCATGCACCAAATATTCAATGCAGACATACATACACACACATACACTCATATACATCAACAATCACACTAACTGACATCTTCATAAATATATACATACATATATATTTCTTGAAGATTTGAAGTTATCTAGATTGAAGAGTTGAAGTTATCTTACACTTTCATACACACATTCACACATACATGCATATGCACAAATAAAACAGCAGTTGAATGGTGACCTACATGAAGAAGTGTATGTATTTCAACCCCATGGTTTTGTGCGAAACGTACAAGTTGAAAAAGACATTATATAGTTTGAAGCAAGCACCACGTGCTTGGTATGAAAAGATACATGCCTACTTGATTACACATGGTTTTGAGAACATTCCAACTAAGAGCACCTTATATGTTAAGTGTGCAAATGATGTGCTTCTGATCATTTTTATCTATGTTGATGACATCCTGCTTAGTAGTCCTAATGAGAAGCATATTGTTGATTTTAAGGCTGATTTTCATGCCTCATTTGAGATGTGAGATTTGGGACATTTGCATCATTATTTGGGCATTTGGTTTATGCAGGTTGATGATGGAATTTGAATTGCATATGGATTCAAAGATATATCTCAAGATATTTATTGTTCAAATACTTATGCAATATGCAATGCATGACCTAGTTTCAAAAAGCTTTTGCATTAGCGACAAAAATGAACCTTGCATAGGCATTGTAAGGACCCCTAAGTTTTAGGGATTAAGCTTAATTCTGTTCTTGTTTAAGGGGACGAAGTGCATTTAATAGGGCACTTTTTAGTAAGTTGGAGTAGGATTTTTTAAGGCTTTACTAGGCCCCTCTCCTTCTTCTTCTAGAGAGAGAGCAAGAGAATCTACTTTCCACATCATCAAACTCGTGCATGTATTTGAATAAAAAAATGATTTTTTTCTCAAGTCTCTTTTCAATGTATATTGACTCAAAAGGGCTCATTTTTTAATATATATATATATATATATATATATATATATATATATATATATATATATATATATATATATATATATATATATATATATATATATATATATATATATATATATATATATATATATATATATATATGTATATATATATGTCAGAAGTCAATTTTTTGGGCCCATTTTTTAAAGTTTCTTTTAGAAAAAGTATAATTTTCAAGCTCCCTCCAAAACTAAGTGCCAGATCATCAAATCCGTGACTATGCTTCCCCAGAAAATTGACTTTTTTCAAATTTGATCATTTTCAGTCATACACAGTGGAGAAATAAACTTTAACCCATACACGTACAAGAAAACACATTTATGATCAAAACGTATGCTTTAGAGTCACTTCCAACCAGTTTTCCACTTTGTTTTTGATATTATTGATCATTAGCAAAGATGGTATTGACATGTATTACAAACTTCACACTAGAACATCCTCATGCTCCGGCATCAACAAGTATCCATGTTCGTGTGCCTAGAGAGTTTGCTCCAAGAATAATGTCGATTCTCAAAATGAACATCGTGCAGCTAGAGAAAAGAGTATTGATCTTTGGACTCATGGTTCACTATATCCTTCTAATCCAATATCTTCTTACCATCCAACATTCCATAACCTCTCAACTTTACTTTAGTTCATTGTTGCAGGCGAAGTTGGACTATCAGGTTATTGCAAGCGATTATCTACATATTCACATGCTACTGCTAAGTATTGGTTCCAACAATATCAACTCCATCATATGAGAGTGGTCACTTTAGAAAGCACAATCATATCCAAAAAAAAACAATTTGCAGCCTTTGAACAGGATATGGAAGCAAAGGAAAGCACAATTGCAAGGTTAAATGCTAATCTCTAGCAGCTGAAAGAGACTCCATTTGGTATGACATATAGGAAAAGAGCATTGTCATCCCTTGAAGCTCTTTCAATATGTGGAGGACCATAAAAATGGCATATATATGCAACAAGGTGAGTGTTTGTTTTACTTTTATATGTTTTAATGAAGGTTTATAATGGAATCTTTCCTTGTGTAGGTCATTTATTCAAGACATAAGTGCTTCATCAACAACACAAGACTAGTTCAAGCTTATGAATAGTTGTATAAACACCAAAGAAATCACTTCTACTATAGACACACCCATAGGAAAGTGCATTACAGTTGTTGTTGAAGTTGAGTTTTTAGAGAAGTTAAAAAATTTTATCAAAGTGGAAGATGTGTAGGCAATATGTGATGAAGCGGGCATTAGTAGAAATGGGTATACTACAATGTACACCCATCTGAGGCAAGCCTTACAAGCACAAGGTATTTCTCAAAGTATATTTCCATGCCCATATAAAGTGTCTATCAAGAAAAAAACTTCTAATGAGGTACTATGGACAATATTTATTCATAGAAGACCCTATGCCTACCTCTGTTTATCATCCAAATATTCCCAAGAAGCAATCAAAGATCCTATCTAGACAAGGATTTACTTACACTAAATTAAACAATATATTTATGGTTCTTTAGAAGATTCAACCAGCAATGGTTCACATTTATAGTTCAATACTCAAAGGTACCTTACTAAATTTTATTTGGTGTTGAAGTTTTACTACATTCAAGTGCTAAATTAAGGTAATGTTTCCTCTTTTGTGTAGACTGTAATGATAAGTTAAAGTTCATATTAAAGCTTAATGAGTGCCAAATTATAAAGGGTCAGCGATTAGAATGGTTGCATGTGATGCTAATGAATGAAGTTATGGACCATGCAATGATTGATAAAACTTTAGGATCGGCTTCCCATTTTACTTACAATGTGCAATCAGAGAGAGATATCTGGTGGTTAGGTGCTATAGAAGTCCCCAAAGAAACAAACAATGTTATCTTGTGGATTTTTAATAGGACTCCATGGATTACAAAGGTAATCTCTTCTCAAATACATGGGCAAATGGTTTCTGTGGATGAAATAGGTGATTCTGAGGTAGAATGGCATTTGGATGGAGACCTTAAGAGTATAAAATGCATGTTAGGTTGTAAACAAGGAGTATCTTCTCACTATCCTTGCCCATATTGTACACAAGGTTACAAAGGATCTAAGAGATAGTCTAAACCTACAAGGGCATTGATGAGAGTTGATGATTCTGAAGAAGTTGATGGCACAGACTCATGCAATCCTAGGCAATGGGAGATATCACTTTTGAGGTGTCTAATGTTAGAAGAACTGACTCGTGATAAAATACGCAATGATTGGAACCCCATTATTCCATTTCCATTGGTCAATCGTCACTTTTGTACTTTGCATGCATTCATGAGGATCTTTGATAGGATTTTGAAGCTCCATGTTGAATATGCATTTGCAACGAAACCACTAGAGAGGTCTACGATAGCAATCCAAAAAATAGAAGATCTTCTAACTTCTATTGGTTGTCATGGTGGCCATGTATCTTTAGTTGTTAAGAAGTATGGTGAGTCTCAAGAGATTTTACAATAAGTTTCTATGACTTTGAAGAAGGCAAGACGTTTTTTTCCAAAGAGATATGAATAGTCAAGATGATGGGAAATGGGAGCTTTCAAAAGATCTCTGTTGGATTATGATAGACATTGACAGTCAGGTTGATCTCATTAATAAGCGAAAGAAGGTTTGGTCATCATTAGATCAATTATTACGTTTGATGGGTTGGTTTCCACTAATGCTTCACAACGAGAATTATTCGAAGTGACTTTGAAGGAGTTTACACTTAAATACCACATGTATATCTTATTGACCAAAATATAGCATATTCTTTTTGCACATGGAGCATATTTTATGAATCGATATGGATCACTGGACATTTTTCGTACACGAGGAATGGAGAAGTCACATTATAGGGCTAGAGGTGTTCACTTTAAAAACACCCATCATAGGGGTGGTCTACTGCAATCAAACTATTTAGAAGAAATCTTCAACTGGTTTTTTGTATGACATTCGCTAGAAAATATGCAATGGAACAAGCATGTGAGTCACGAATAGCAAAGATTCTGAGAAAGATACAACATGATATTGCAAGAGAGAAGTGGATGTCATCATCAGGACTGCTACATCATATGCCCAATGGTGTGCACAAAGAGTCGGCGAGGGTTCTGCTTGGAAATAGTATAACTCCTTTCTCTTCAAATTAATTTTCAATTCTTTCATACCATGCTAAATTTTTTATTCTTACTAATACTTTCTAAATGTCTTTTTGAATATTCTTTTAATGTTTAAAAACTAATTTTTATTCATTTAAATGTGAACAAGGCAAATCTTAAGTGAAAGACTATAAATAAAGATGTCCTTCTTCATTTTAGCATTTTACATCCTAAGAGAATGGCACACATAAAGCAGACTGCTAAAAAGAATCGTGTCATCTACCCTAGCCATGTGCAAGGTACTCAGTGCCCATCATGGACACCCCACAAG
>CM035425.1:14624466-14831966 GCA_020310875.1 Ceratopteris richardii | reverse complement strand
TGTAGGTAAGGTGTGTGCGAAGTGTAGGAAGTGCTGAAGTGTAGTAAAGTATTTCCCGCGACTCAGTATTTTGCTCATAACTTGAAGTAGGAGCGTCAGAATTGAGTGAAACCACTGCCATTGGATGCGTCTTCTCGAGAGCTTGGAAATGCATATGCTATTCGCTATATTTGAAGCTCGGAGCTGGGAGAAAAGTCCAAAATACTAACGGTTGCTGCACCAAGTATCGTTTCGCCATGACCGACAGTTGGAACTTGTTTGGATAAGTCTTTGTCGTTGCGGGGGAGTGACGAATCAAACCGAGGCATTCATGTGATGGTAAGTAGCTTTTTGCATTGAAGCAATAGGAGGAGTGGTGATTTTCTCTTCTTTGGTAAGTCATTTTCAACCGCACTTGCTACTTCTCATTCTTGGAGTGTGTGTAGTGAGTTGTTAGTTTAGGGAAGTGTGTAGAAGGAGTAGAGTAGGAGTAGTTAGAGAGTAGACCAAGCCACTAGAGTAGAGTTTTCTTTTTGAAAGCAAGAAAATCCCAAGTATAAAAGCCAAAAAGAGTCATTTGCAAATCTCTTGTGTTTTTGAACAAGTATCGTGGGCAGAGACTGTCGAGTATCGTTTCAGAGCTATAGAGAGCTAGGCAGAGCAAAAGAGGGTGCTAGAAGAGTGGGAAAGAACATCAGAGGTGAGCCCTTCTATTGCTAGTTCTTTTCATCACTCAAAAATCAACTTCTGTATGAAACGATCTGCGTCAGGTATCGTTTAGGAGCAACAAGGTAAAAAAGGTGTGTTCTGATTGATACAGAGAGAGTGGAGAGGGTAGGAGAGCTAGTACAACAAGTTTATTGAAGCAAAATTTTAAAAATCTCTTTCAAAATTTGTCCAAGGGTCAAGTATCGTTTTGCTCCCGCGGTCGAGTATTGCGATACTTAGCAAGTATCGTTTTACTCCTGTGGTCGAGTATCGCGATATTTCCCTCCGATCGTGTATCGTTTCGTTGCGATCGCGATATTTGGCCAGAGATCGTCTCAGCCAAAGATCGTAAATCGTGTATCGTTTCAGACTCAAAGATCGCGTATCGTTTCAGCTTGAACGATCGTGTATCGTTTTGGGTCAGATATCGGTATCGTATGGTCCAGAGGTCGTTTTGATCAAAGATCGCGATATTCATCAGCGATCGTGTATCGTCTGGATCAAAGATCGTGTATCGTCTGGATCAAAGATCGTGTATCGTCTGGATCAAAGATCGTGTATCGTTTGGCTTAAGTATCGTGTATCGCTTCTCAGAGATCGCGATACTTACCAAAGATTGCGTATCGTTTTGTTCAGGTATCGTCGATCGTTCCACTTCAAAGATCGTGTATCGTTTTCTCCCAAGTATCAAGTATCGTTTCCATCAAATATCGAGTATCGTTTGAGCCCAAGTATCGTGTATCGTTTGTAGATAGAGATCGAGTATCGTCTGGGATCGAATATCGAGTATCGTTTGAGCTCAAAGATCGTGTATCGTTTTGGGTTAGAGATCGTGTATCGTGGATTTTGGAGTCAAGTATCGTGATCTGGAAAAAGTTCTTTTACAATCCTATCCCAGCCAAGGTCTTCTAGAAATTCTGACCTTTGGTGAAGAATCCCAGAGGCTAGAGGGTTGCAAGGGCTGATCAGAGTTGTTAGGTGGATGAACCTGAGATCCGGAAGAACCCTAGGAAGCCGAAGAAGTGTAATCTCTTCTGTAGGTAGTGTAGTAGAGCCAAGTAACCGTTCACATTATTCGGAGACCTCCAGTGAGTCAGAGGAAGAAATTCCCATGGCTTTAGAGGATATGCAGAACACAGTACCCATGATTGGCATGATGTCGATCATTGAGGGAGAGTACAGGACCTCCTTGGAGTATGTGAACACCAACCAAAATGAGATCCCTATTTATTTGGATGGTCTAAACAGATCAGTGGCCAGGTTAAAGAAAGCGTCAGAGGCTTACATAGTGCCTAGACCAGCAGTCAAGTATATAGGAGGATTTTACATGGACAAAAGAGATATCCAATATGTTGCCACAGAACACCCAGAAAACATTAATGAAATTGGTGAAGAAAATAATGCTTCAAACTTAAATGGAGGAGGGAATGAAGAGCAAGTAACTACACCTAGAGGGAGATCTACGGTGGCTAGGATATGGAGAGGAGATCTGATTCCCCAAGATGACTCCCTAATGGATGTGTATTTGATCAATGGGATAGAGCATCTTCTTAGAGCACATTCTTCAATATGGGAAGCTGCCCCTAATCCAGTCACCATCTATGAGTTACAAGATCCTGATTTCCCCACCATCATCACATATCTGGATAAGAATCAGAGAAGATATTGGCCCTTAACAGAAGCGGAAAGAGCTGAGTTGAAATATCAGAATATCCCAGTGTTTCCCCCTAGGGACCAAGCCACTACTTCAAGAAATCCACTCGGAACATCCCATAATGATTCATACCAACAGTCGGGCCAAACTCAACAAACACAACAAACTCAAATCCCAGTCAGACCACATGTGCAGTTCGCAATGCCTGCAAGTAACCCTAATTACCGACCTCAACCAACTATTGACCCAAGACAGGGAATTCATGCTCCAGTCAGACCGCCGGTAGTAAGAGGACCAGGCATACCAATAGGAAGACCAATTTTCCCAGTAATGCCTAGACCGCCCGAAGCAGGAAGACGAATAAGGCCAATTCAAGTTGCCAAATGCATGAGAAACCACTATGATGGCTCTAGTGAACCTTACAATCATATAGCTAAATTTAAACAAGTAATCAGAGCCGAACAGGTAGAAGACTTTTTGATTCAATATGAGTCCTTTCGTCTTACTTTGTCAGACACGGCGTTAGCATGGTTTCAACCATTGGACCCGAATACTTTTCAAAACATGGAACAAGTCTACCAAGAAATGATTGAGGAATTCACTAAGTCAGGAATTAAAAACAATTCTTCATCATTGATCCATAGCTTCAAGCAAGTCCCTACCGAATCAGTGAGATTGGCTGCAAGAAGATTCAAGCAGTATGTGGACAGATGCCCAGTAGAAGAGAGACCTACCCAAAATAAAATGGTGTCATTATTTTTGGAAGGATTGTTGAACGGATCTTTGAGATCATTAGTATATGTAAAGAGAGTCCAAACTTTGCAAGAGTGCATGAAGGAATGTATAGACCTGGAAGATAACCTAGCAGAAGACCTGAAAATACCTCAAGGCAGTTTGAAAAGTGAAGATTCTGCTAGTAGCACATCGATCCATAAAAACAATGTAGAGGAAATAGCCGATTTGGTAGCAAAGAAGTTGAACGTTCAAGGACAGAGGAACTACCCCAATAACCCTATGAGAGTACCAATGCTCAGAAGATGTATGCAGTGCGAAGGTGATCATCCTTCTCACTTGTGTACTAGGGGAGTAGTCCCACCACCTGCTTATGCTTATAATAGACCCACTGTCCCAGGACCTCTACAATATTGCAGTGTAGAACAAAAGTATACAAATCACAGTACAGAAAACTGCCCTTACAATAGGCAAGCGAGACTAGCACAGCCATACATGAGACCTTATGGATACCCTCAGAGAGATCAAGGAGGTGAAGCCTTTAGATATCCCACTTATCAGCCACAGGCACCAGTGCCACGACCATATGCGTATCAAGGATACACCCAACCACAACCAGTGCTAGGACAACAACCACCCCATCCTCAGAACGTTGTCCCAGTCAAGAGAGCTCAACCTGAAGAAAATCTAGAGAGAGCAATAGTCCCAGCCACACCTTTGGTTAATAATGAATCATATGACTCATCATATGACCATAGTCAAGGAGCATATCCCTCTTATGAGAGCTCACTGATAGAATATGGACAAGCATACGACCCATATGTTTATGACATAGAAACACAAGATAGCTTGTATGGTTATGAGCAGGACTATGTGTCATTAATGTACACAGCTCCTAGAGCAACCATACCACCCCGACCCATAAACAGACCGCTTGTACCCAGAGGACCATGTTACAGATGTGGAGGTGATCACTATATCAGAGAATGCACATTGCCAAACCCACCACCACCACAACGAGTCTGGGAAGGCTACTGTAGTGATTGTGGTAAGGAACACCTTTTCAGAGACTGCCCTAAGAATCCCAACAAGGTTACATCTAACGTGCAAATCAATGTGATAGAAGTAATCGAGTCATCAGGGAGCGATAAGGAATACACTGTACCATTGAAAGCGATAACGAGAGCTAAAGCTGGAGAGATCCCAGAAAAAGCTGAAAAACACAATCAGAGTGACATAGCGACGAATACACCCACACCATAGAGAGTTGAAGACTCGGAAGAGCCTGAGAAAAGCGTGGTAAGTAAGAGGACCCAACAATGGAAGAACCGTAGAGATAGGATAAAAGAAAAGAAATTACTGCAGAAAAAGGAAAATGAGAAGAACGAACAGAATCCAAAAGAGGAACAGAAAAAGGAAAAAGAAATTAAAAGTGAAAAGTATAAGAAAGAAGAGGTTGGATCAGTCTTAGCAGATCCCATGCCTGAAGAATTAGCTATGTGGATTCAGGCATACAAGGCACGAATAAGAGTCGGACCGACCATCGAACAACATGAAAGAGAATACCCTAGAGGTGACCTAGAGAAAGAGAGGTTGGAAATCTGCAAAAAATTGATAGAAATTGCTCAACAGACTTTAGAAAAACCTGTATTGCCATTGCCCAAGACCCGAATTCCTGAAAGAGAATTCCAAGTGTGCATCAACACCAATGACCATGAAAAACCTGAAGTAAGAAAGACACTTAATGGCAATTATTGTGAGGAAAAAAGGGAAGGATCCGTTGTTCCCGAAGTAGAAGGAGAATGGCCTAAAGATTTATGGGCTAGAGTCCAAGAGGACAGATGGAGGAGAGTGGAAGGGATTGAACCACCCTTTGAAGAATTAGAAGCAGAAAATGAAATAGAGGGTTCAATACCTGACTTGAATTCAGAAGAAATTTTACCAATGGATCCTAGTGACGAAGGAGATGATGGAATCAAGGAATTGCCCAATTACACAGGGGAATACGAACATAATTCTGAATTGTATTGCATCCCCTCAATAAGGAAAAAGGAACCAAACCCATCAGTCCAAACATCGGACATCATACAACATCTTAAAAAAGTAAAAATCCCTTGTACACTAACACTAGAGGAATTGTTGAAGGTTAAACCACATTTGAAGGAGAAATTGACCAGTCAATTGGAGGTCAAAACAAAAGAAAAAGAGATATCTGATGAAATAAATACTATAAAGATCCCAGTGGATAAGGTAGGAGACTTTAGTGAGGGAGATGAAGGAAACACTTGCCTTCCAATTACCTTTAGGGGTTATACAACCAAAGCCATCTTAGATTCAGGAGCTGGTGTAGGCATTGCTACTAGAGAAATCTGGGAGAAGTGGGGAAAACCAGCCTTAAGACCAACGCGTATGAAAATACAAATGGTTGACGGACACACAGAAAGACCCTTGGGATTATTGGAACGAGTAGTTTTCACCACATGCGGAGTTGAATTTGAACACACCTTAGCAATTTGTCAATTTGAAAGGGCAAGCAATTATGAAATGATATTGGGGAGACCTTTCATGAGACAGTTAAAGGTTGTGCAAGATTGGGGAAAAGATGTTGTATACCTACAACATGAAGGAACAACCACGAGAATAAATCTCCACACTTATACATATCAAGATGTTCCTCCCTTACAATGGAATCAAATTCACAAGGAGGAAGATGATCATTCAATTCACAGCATAAGTTCTAGTGACCAATCTTGGATGAACGAGGACACTCATCTATGGATATGCCACACTGCCAAAAAAGAAGAGGATAGGAGGAAAGGATGGCAGCAAAGGCAAGGAGTAGCTAGGTCTATACAAGATCCAGCTTACATGCCTCAAGTCTTTTTAGATGAAGAATTCGAACCTCATGGTTGGATGGAGATTTTAGCGACCCTTGATATATGCGTGAATGAAGAAGTGATAACCATGAATGAATGTATTGATGAGGAAGGATATGATGTTAGTCTCTATGTAGTAGTTCTTCAGGAGGCTGAAGAAGGAGAAGTGATAGAGAAAGAATGGAAGGAGGACTATGAGAGCATTGAAATGGAGCCAGAACCAATGGAACCTGAGGATGAAGATCAAAAAATAAACATCACAGCTATTGAAAACAACCCAGAACCTACACAGAAAGAAGAGCTGGAGTTAGATAAAGAGCCAGAGATTGAAGAAAACAAGCCACAAGATCAGTTTGAAGTGCCCACTCACTTCAAAAAATACGAAGTAGAAGAGAGAAAAATTGCTATTCAAATGCCTAAAAGAGAGGCACAGCCGGGAATAGCATATGACAATAAAGAACAAACCAAGAAGATAGTAGTAACGTTAGAAGAAGGAGAAGAACGATGTACTTTCATAGGACAAGATGTCTCCATAGAGGAAGAACAAGAGTTAATACGCCTCATACGAGAATATCGGAATGTTTTTGCCTGGACCTATAAGGACTTGAAGGGAGTAGATCCATCTATTTGTGCCCATAGAATTCCCATGACATCCAAAACCAAACCTTCTAAACAAAGACCATATACATACAATGATGTGTATTCAGCAAAGATAAAGGAAGAGATAGACAAATTGTTAGATGCTGGATTCATATATGAGATTGAGCACACGGAATGGGTGTCACCTTTGGTGGTTGTACCGAAGAAGAATGGAAAGTTAAGAGTGTGCATCAATTTGAAGAAAGTAAATGCCGCGACCATAAGGGATAGTTATCCATTACCAATTACAGATCATCTCTTGGAAAGAGTGGCAGGAAAGGAAGTCTATAGCTTTCTCGATGGCTTTTTAGGGTATAATCAGGTAGCTATTGCTCCTGAGGACCAACATAAAACAGCGTTCGCAACTGAATGGGGAGTATACGCCTTTAGAGTCATGCCTTTTGGTCTAACTAATGCCCCAACCACCTTCCAAAGATTGATGTGCCATGTATTCAAAGAATTCCTAAGAAAAAGTATGGAGGTCTACGTGGATGATCTTTGTACTTATTCAGCTATACGATCAGAACATATCCTCGAGCTAGAAAAGATCTTTGCTAAATGTCGACAGTATCGAGTATGCCTTAATCCAGAAAAATGTGTCTTCATGGTTAGACAAGGGAAAATATTAGGACATATTGTCTCCAAAAATGGAATCTCAACTGATGAAGACAAAATTAAAGTAATTCTGGATTTGCCAAGACCAAAGACGGCTAAGGAAGTTCAAGCATTTATGGGACATTGTGGATACTATCGAAGATTTATACATATGTACGCCATGATTGCTAGACCTCTCTATGCATTATTGACTCTATTTAATTGGACCGAGGAATGCGAGAGAGCCTTCAATGAGTTAAAGAGTCGATTGAGTTCAGCACCAATCCTTCGAGTACCTAACTGGAATAAGCCATTTCATATTCATGTGGATGCTTCCAAGTTTGCCATTGGTTGCATCTTAGCTCAACCTGCCGATACAGGAAAACTAGACCACCCTATAGCCTATGCTAGTAGACAATTAAATCAAGCAGAACGCAATTATACCACCACGGAGAGAGAAGGCTTAGGGATGGTGTACGCAGTCAAAAAATTCAGACATTACCTATTGGCAAACAAATTCAAATTCTTCATTGATCATCAAGCCCTACTGTACCTAGTCAACAAGCCTTGTAATACAGGATGACTAGTACGATGGTTTTTATTGCTAATGGAATTTGATTTTGAGGTAGTAGTCAAGAAAGGAAATACCCACATAAGAGCAGATCACTTATCAAGAATGACTCATGGAGAACCGCCCATAGGAATACCAGATGATCTGCCAGATACGTACCTTTTTAACCTGGAAGTATGTCCTCAATGGGCAAAAAAGTTGATCCCTATACTTACACATGGACCTAAAGATGGGATCACACCAAATCGAACCCAAGACCTTTGGAAGACTAAAAACCTTCATATCATTGCGGGAAGTTTGTATCACCAGGATTCAAGTGGATTATTAATGAGATGCGTGGAAGAAGAGGAACAAGAAATGTGGCTTCAAAAAGCACATGTAAACCAATGGAAAACTCATTTGAATGCAAACGGAACATGGCAAACCCTTGAAGAGGTTAGGCATATATTGGCCGACCATGCAAAGAGATGCTCATAACTATGTATCAACCTGTCAAACCTGTCAAGAACAAATCCCAAATGCGAACTCTACTTTAAGCTATTCCACAATAGCACCAAGATGGAGCATGCCTCTGGTAAAGTTCTTGAAAACTCAAGAATACCCAGAAGGAGCCACTTCAGCAAGGAAACGTGCACTTGTAGAGCAGAGTAAGGATTATGCCATTGTAGGAAAACAACTTTTTAAACGAGGGAAAGATAATCAACTACGAATGTGCATTCATGAAGATGAATATTTTTCTATTTTAGAGATGGCACATACAGGAGCTGCAGGAGGGCACTTCTCTGCAGATAAAACTGCAAAAATGATCTTCTTTGCGGGAATGTGGTGGCCAACTCTACATCAAGATGCTGTAACATATGTGCAACGATATGATACTTGTCAACGAACGAAATATCCAATTAGAAGAGATGAGATGCCACTGAGACCCATGATGAGTGCCAGAGCTTTCACGAAATGGGGAATAGACTTCATAGGACCTATTAGCCCACCGGCAAAAGGATCCCATGCCGAATATATAATTGTAGCCACAGACTATCTGACCAAATGGGTTGAAGCCAAAGCAACCAAGAAAAATGACGCAAGAACCACGGCCAAGTTTCTCTTTGAGAACATTTTCACTAGATTTGGACTACCAATAGAAATTGTGAGTGATAGAGGTACGCACTTTGTGAATGAAGTTATAGAAGCTTTATTGAATGAATTCTTGGTAATTCATAAGAAATCAGCTCCTTATCACCCACAAGCCAATGGACAAGCCGAAAGTTCGAATAAAATCTTGTGTACAATTCTCACCAAAATTGTTAACGATGGTAGATCAGATTGGGATAAGCAATTACATCATGCTTTATGGGCATTTCGAGTAGCCTATAAAACCGCCATAGGCACTACTCCTTTTAACTTAGTATATGGACAAAATGCTATTTTGCCAATTGATTTCTCAATTCCCACTTTGAGAGTAGCAACTACTTACGAGTGGACAGGACATGAACTATCAGCTCAATTGGATCAAATAGAAAAGCTTCACGAAACTAGGTTACAAGCAGTAGCAGGCATTTATGCTGCTAAACGACGACAGAAAGCCTACTTTGATGCTCACATTAAGGACAAAAATTTGAAGGAGGGAGATTTAGTTTTGGTATACACCTTGAAACAACACGCTAAGAAGTTGCAGAAGAGAGGATATGGTCCATTAATCATTAATCGTATATCTACAAGTGGAGCCATCAGCTTAGCAACCTTAGATGGAGATGTAGTACCAAACTACATCAGTGGATGTAGAGTAAAAAAATATCTAGAACCATTGATCGAAGAAACAATGTCTCGATTAATCAAAGGCAAGAATAGACGCATAGAAGAGGAAAGGATACAAGAAGAAGCGAGACAGGAAGCACTGGAAAGAATAAAGAAACGGAAAGAGTGGATGAGAGAGCGAGATGAGAGATATCGACTAGGAGAAGAACTCATACCAATGGCTAATTTTAGAGCCACTAAAAGCGTAGATTCACAGAGAACGCAACCATATTTAAATTTGGGAGCAGGTAAAACAGAGTACCACTTGGTGGATGCTCTCATTGATACAAGAGCTGTTGTAAGCTGTATCAAGCTTTCTTTGACCCAAAAACTCAAGGAGGAAGTACGCCCATCGATGGCACAGTTGATAGGAATAGGAGGAACGATTACTCAATGCATAGGTGAGATCACCTTACCTCTGCATCTTGGCAACAACACTATGGAACAAAAGCTATTAGTGTGTCATGATCAGGATTTACTTGAAGAGGTAGTGTTAGGTCAAGACTGGATTTAAGAATATGAGGTGACCATTCAATTGGCTTTAGGATACATCTCAGCCAGGATAGGACATCGTGAAGTATTCAGTCTGCTAGACGAACGACCAATCAAATCCGGGAGCAAAGAAAAAGAAGTTTATTCCAACGAGCAAAGTCATGAATGTATGTTCACTACCACTATAGAAACCTCTTCGTCAAGTACTATATGTACTGACACATTGAGTTCTACTGGCACACCATCTTCTAGTCTAGCAAGTCAGGAGAGTGTCAATCAAGATGAAACTGACCTCAGTAAAGCACTATGCCTAAGAGAGACCAGTACTCTGAGTGATTCAAAATCTGTACCTATTAAAATATACCCTATTCCATACTCTAGCCAAGCGTGGATAAAGAAAGATCAAGTGAAGGAGTATCTTTGACGACAGAAGCACAACCGACATCAGAACAAACAATTAAATGAGAAAACAACTCAGTCGGAACAACAAAGTCATCGACGAACTGCTACAATATGGATTCCAAAGAAAGTAGTAGCCGCTCAACAGGATTGTTCGCAAATCTGGATTCCTAAGTCATGCGCTCCAAAGAAACTAAGCCGAAATGATGATCCTCAGCACAAGAAGAACCAATATGGTCCACAGGCAAAACAGCCACAAAAAAGGAGCTACTGGAGAAAGAAGGAGTCTGTAATGGCAACCCGAGCCATTCCGAGATTTACAAATCAGATAGAGCAGACATACAACAAGAAAAGAGCCACATTCATCGGAATTGCGCAACATACAACAAGGCCCAGCAAAATGAAGCAGATTTGGATACCGAAAGACAAAACAAACGGCATGCATCAACCAACTACTTCCAATTGCACACATATGGAGCCTTCAAGACCCAAAGTATGCATGGTAGGGCCACATTACAAGGCCAAGCATTCGGCACTTCTTTCTTCTATTTCAGGATAATCAAGCACATTTTCCTCTTGGGAAATAGGACAGCACTTGTACATACATTAAGAAAATTACTCCAAAAATAATAACCGCTTCGGCTATAAACTAACTTTTCTATTTTCCTTTTCAGATGAAAATATAAAAATACCTAAACATGTGAAAAATCCAGGTATTACCTTTCTCACACACACGGGAAAGGGCGACACCGTTCACTGGAGCAATATCGAGCTTATGACAAACAAATAAAGGAGGATTTCTGATAATATATGGCAACTAATTCATACTCTATATTGAGTGTAGATGGCGTCTACTAATTCTGAAGCCACACAAGTGGAAGAGGTGCAACTTCTTCCATTGGAATCAATAACAAAGGTCAGAGGCCATTGGTTCGTGATGACCAACCAATCTCGGAACTTATCTTCATGGCAACTATCAAGATCATGGATAGGGATCACTATTTTCCAATCATGTCATAGGACTTCAAAACAATAATACAGGGATTACCTCATATCGAAGATGTATGGACACAAGTAGGGATAGATGCATTTCTTCGAATACCAATTTATCTACCTGATTTTCAGAGATGCACACAAGTAATGAACACACTGCAGCCTGCAGCTACAAAGATATCAGTTCCGGAAGCACGCGTATTGGATAAAGTCGGAACTTGGAAGACAATTCAATTCACACATGAGTTGATCAATAAAGCTTTTGGATGGAATCAAGCAAGAATTACTAGTGTCAAAGAGGAATGTCATGACCCTAAGAAGAGGTCCTTCGTGGAGATTAACAGAATAGACATCGAAGACGCAGTCCGTCTTGTGCACCAGCATTTCTGTTTCCCTAATATGCACAGATACACAGCTCCACAAAAGATAGTAGTACAATTATTATCACATGCCATGCGACAAATAGGAAACAAAATTAATTTGACAGGGTATGTCCAAGAAAGGCTATTTGAAGCCCAGAAGAAATGGGGCCAGAAGAAGTTTTTGAATGGCAGTTCTGCATTAAGATTATTAATATATGAAGCCCTTGATATGAAAAATTGCTTATGGGAGATGCCGACCTCAGAAGGGCTAGCCAAATACGCAAAATCCGCTACGGCCCCTAAGAAAAAGAAAGCAGTTGTGCTGGTTGAAGAAGCAGGAACCAGCTCACAAAAACCCATGAGGGGTACAAAGCGTCTACGGGAGGAGGAAGCCCAAGCTACACCATAGTCAAAGAGAACGCATGTATTACCGAAGATCACGACGGCTCAAATGCCTATTACTAGGAGAGATCTTTCCACTGCTCTTGAAGAGACACATCAGTACATGCAAGGGCAGGTAAACTTAAATGTCCAAGGTCATCATTATAGACAGGCAAGTCAAGAGAAACCACAACAAAGTACAGAGAAGACTCCAAAACAAGCTGGAAGATACAAAGAGCTGGGCATCGATGATTCTAGTACCAACACGGAATCCAGTCCTGAAAAAGATACTCTGGATACTGATATAAGAACAGAAACCCAAGAAGAAGAATGGAATGAACTTAATCAAATGGAAGTGACGCCGAAAAAGAGAGTAGAAGAATCTATTGAACATGAGCATGTCCTTCAATTAAATGATACTACAAAGATAAGCATCAAGGAAGCTCCAACCAATGTTACAGATGCAAAACAACATATTAAAGAGGAAGAACAAACTCCAGTAAGTAAGGAAACGGAGGAGCTACAAAACCAAAAACAGATTGTGATCGAGGTGCCAGATGACACACCTCAAGAAAAGCAAGCAAACATGGGGACTGAGCCAAGGATCCAGCTTCAGATTAGGCAGCCCCATGACACTACATTACATGTCGCACAGGGCAAAAATGTCAATACCGGCGAGGAACCGAGTATACCAAAAACATGGCTAAACGTGGATGTTACTCAGCTGAAGCCTGTAGTAAAGCAGATGATTCAAATAGCCATGGACACACAACAGCAAATGATGGACATAGATGCAGACCATGATAGAGCAATGCGAGAAAAGCATCAATTCCAGATAATGAGCGAACAACTGTCATCACAGCTCATCGAGGCACAAAAGAAGATAACGGCCAAAAGCACTGAGTTGCTAGAAGCCAAAACGCAATACGAATCATTAATCACTCAGCATCACCAACTCCAAGCACAGCTCGCAAATTTACAAAGATTATATGATGCAAGCGAGGCTGACAAAGAAAGAATGAGAGCTAGAAGTACGTTGCTCGAGACACAGCTAAAAGTATATATGGAAGAAAATGACACATTGAGAAGCAGGAATAAGGAATTAATGAAATCATTATTATATGATCAACCAATCGAGCAACAGGAATCCTCAGAAATCAAAGAAAAAGAATTAAGAGAGCAGATAGCACAACATGCAGATTTGCTGCGACAAGAGCAAGAAGTAAGAGAAGAATCAAAACGAAAGTACACTCAGGAAATAGGTGAACTAAAAAAGCAGTTGAATACAGCACATGCTAAACTTGCAGCAAGTTACAGTGAAAACATGGATAATGTGGCTGAAATCGGAAATGAGTTACTTGCAGCAAAAGAAGCACTCAGGGCAGCCATGCAAGAAGTAAAAGATAAAGATGAATGTATAGCACAAGTAAAAACTCAAATAAAAGAGAAAGAACCGATCGGGACACAAGTAGTGCCAGATAAGGAAAATTCTACTGACGAGGTAGAGGTAAGTCCTCTATCTCACCCGATCTATCATTCTCCAATACGTGAGCAGATGGCGGGTATACATGATGATCATCCAATGCCATACACTGCAGAAACAAGTCAGAAGGAACGGGCATTAGTGGTGTCTCGATTGACGGAGAATTTTGAAAATGAAGTCATCAAGGTAATGAAAGAGGCCAAGATCAAAGGTAAAGACCTAGACAAGATAATGAAGCCTTTCCATATTCCATACGGATTATTGAAAGAGAAAAATAGATGATATATAAAGAAGATTACAAAGAAGAGTCCCGATGAGCAGCTCAATTTTACACAAGACACATTCACATACAGTCAAGAAGAGTTCGAGGCTGCACAACCAATCTGGAGAAGAAAGTTTTTGGAGAAACATCCCACACTACGGGTGCATTGGCAAGCAGCACCATATTCATTACAGGTAAACCCTTCATTTTGTCCTATACCACGAAGAAGGGATGCCAGAGAATTTTTGGACTTGCAAAGAAATGGCGCAATAAATAATCAATGGCTGAATTATCCTATGCTTCCGAGCCCGCCACATAATTACTTGCCAACGGAAGATTATATGGTCAAAACCATCGAATTTTGGCTACAAACTTATGCTACAGTACCTGACTTAACTGTCAAAATGACCAATAAAATACTTAGCATGATACTTACAGTTCTCAAGGTATTCAAGCATGCGGCCTACACTTTTTTGAATTTCATCGGCATTAATCAGGGCACGGAAATCCTCATTTTTGATCTATCAGTTATGCCTAGCCGCCCCACAATAATGGCGTATTATTCCAGATTAATGTTCTTGCCAAGTGTATATATGCAAACTTTTGAGGAAGCATTCTTTACAGGATTTTTTGAGATTGATTCAGAAATTTTTTTGAAGATGTCGTCAAATTTAAATGCCAGATTAATGGCATATGAACTTAGCTTCTTCGCAGATCACAGACAGCCACCCAATGACGGTGTGAAGGCAGAACAATGGAAACAACTCATGATACGTGAAGCCAATCTGCTAAATGATACAGAGCAAAAAGTATATAAAACATATGCCCGTCGCTTATCAAAGCTTGTCAGGGACGACAGAGTCCAGGAGGGGGGCAGTGTTGAGGGAGAATCAAGTAAAAGGAAGAAAAGAAGAAGACAACGAAAGAAGCAGCTTCACTAAAAAGAAACATCTGAAGACATATCTCTGCAGGAAGCCCCGCAGGGGCGCACACACCAAGGAAAGGACGTAACCCACATGGGTGCTTCAACCTCTTAATCGTTGGCAAGTCCAGATCGAAGACTGAAGCACGACATCTTCATACCTTCCACTGGTGGCGTGCGTGGCAACCCGACTTGACACAGCAACCCAGAATTAATGAGCCTATAGGTGAATTAGACTACGATCATCAGGTAGTCAGTCAAACTCCAAGGGTTGTGGGTAAGCAAGACGAATGCATCAGGCCCAGAGCATGTAAAACAAGAATTAAGAAGAGGCCGTCAAAACTGAACACGTGTTTTATAAACAGGTAAAAATAAGCAAAGGTTGCGTGCAGAGAAAGAAAGTGAATAACGCAGCAAGGTCCGATGTGTGCAACCAGGGCAACAAACTGAGGACAAGAAGCAAAGCTTGTCAAGGGACGACAGAGACAAAGAAGGGGAGAGTGTTGCAGAGCTAAAAAGAGCACAAAGCAGAGAAAAAGACGGGCCCCAAAATTTTTCCGATTTGGACATCATATTTTTGTATCATAATCATTCTTGTAATATATTTTCCATTGGAAAGGCACTAGAGGAGTCCTCTAGATGCATCCCCACAAAAGATTAGAGATTTACCCATGTAAAATAGTAGGAAATTAGCCCGTTAGTGAATAAGTGCCGGTCTCTTGTGTGAAAGGACCATTTTTAGGGCACAAGTATATAAGTCAAATGTGACTCTTTGTAGAGGACTTTTTGCCATGGTGAGAAGGGAGAGCACAGAAATTCGAATTTGTGTCTTCTTCACCCTGCATCTTCTTCTCTGTGAGCTTGTATGCATGTGTATTGCTTGGAAAGAATGCTTATGAGTGTTGTCTATCCATGAAAGTGTTTATTTGCTGTAGGTAAGGTGTGTGCGAAGTGTAGGAAGTGCTGAAGTGTAGGAAAGTATTTCCCGCGACTTAGTATTTTGCTCATAACTTGAAATAAGAGCGTCAAAATTGAGTGAAACCACTGCCATTGGATGCGTCTTCTCGAGAGCTTCGAAACGCATATGCTATTTTCTATATTTGGAGCTCGAAGCTGGGAGAAAAATCCAAAATACTGACGGCGGCTGCACCAAGTATCGTTTCGCCATGACCGACAGTTGGAGCTTGTTTGGATAAGTCTTTGCCTTGTTTACACTCTTTGAGTAGCTCATTTGCATTGATCATCACATAATTGCATGTCCTCATACACTCGGCTAGGTTTGTATACTCTTTGGATTGATAATTAAAAGCGTGTATCCCCACTATATGCACTTGAGAGGGGATTGAGGTATAGTCTTTTTCTCCGCAAGTCCCTAAGTTGGTACTTAGGTCAACACACTTAGGCAAGCGTGTATGGTTAGATGTTGAAGAGTGGAATCGATTCAGGATGAGCAGCAACATACTATTGACCAATATCATCAGCAACGAGATGCGACAGCCACACGTTTAGATATGGTTGGAATGTTGCATTTGGGTAGCGGCGGATATGATAGTATGCACTACCAATTTGTAAGTATCATTTTAATTATTGAATTTGTCTGTGTTAAGAACATCATGTATGTTCATCTAATATTTTGCATATTTATTATAGGATTCGGCAGTGGATCGTCCTCCGACGCGAACCGAAGAAGCTTATGGATATCGTCATGGATTGGTTTCACTGTTGCAAGACTTAGAGGGACGCGGTGCCATCATTTCATGGGAGAATCTATGATGAGATAAACTTATAGCTTGGTTTCATATTTTTAGTTATTGTTTATAAATATCATGTAAATTTGTCTCATTTTATGCATATGCTTTGTTGCAAGATTGTAGGTGTAAAGGTTTTTGATCCGCTTGAGCATATGTATGGTAGTGCTTTGCCAGAATTTTGTATTACACTCATATGTGGCAATGATGCACCATAATTTTGTATTCGGTTCGTATATGGAAGTGCTTTGTCACATTTTGTACATGCTTTGTTGCAGGATTGTAGGTGTAAAGGTTTTTGGTGTAAGTGTGTATGCACATATGTGTGTATGTATGTACATGTGTGTATGTATAGCAATTTGTGTGTGTATGTATGTATGCATATGCATGTGTGTATGTGTGTATGCATATGCATGTGTATGTGTGTATGCACATATGTGTGTATGTATATGCATGTGTGTATGCATATGCATGTGTGTGTGCATATGCATGTGTGTATGTGTGTATGCATATGCATGTGTCTATGTGTGTATGCATATGCATGTGTATGTTTGTATGCACATATGTGTGTATGTATATGCATGTGTATGCATATGCATGTGTGTATGTATGTATGTATTTATGTATATGCATATGCATGTGTGTATGTATGTATGTATATGCATGTGTGTATGTATATGCAATTTGTGTGTGTACGTATGTATGCATATGCATGTGTGTATGTGTGTATGTATGCAATTTGTGTGTGTATGCATGTATGCATATGCGTGTGTGTATGCATATGCATGTGTGTGTATGCATATGCATGTGTGTGTATGCATATGCATGTGTGTGTATGCATATGCATGTGTGTGTATGCATATGCATGTGTGTGTATGCATATGCATGTGTATGTGTGTATGCACATATGTGTGTATGCACATATGTGTGTATGCACATATGTGTGTATGCACATATGTGTGTATGCACATATGTGTGTATGCACATATGTGTGTATGTATATGCATGTGTGTATGCATATGCATGTGTATGTGTGTATGCACATATGTGTGTATGTATATGCATGTGTGTATGCATATGCATGTGTGTATGCATATGCATGTGTGTATGCATATGCATGTGTGTATGTATTTATGTATATGCATATGCATGTGTGTATGTATGTATATGCATGTGTGTATGTATATGCAATTTGTGTGCGTATGTATGTACGCATATGCATATGTGTATGCATATGCATGTGTGTATGCATATGCATGTGTGTATGCATATGCATGTGTGTATGCATATGTGTGTGTATGTATATATGCATATGTGTGTGTATGTATATATGCATATGCATGTGTATATGTGTGTATGTATATCCATGTGTGTATGTATATGCATATGTGTGTGTATGTATGTACGCATATGCATGTGTGTATGCACATATGTGTGTGTATACATATGTGAGTGTGTACGTATATGTATGTCTCTCTCTCTCTCTCTCTCTCTCTCTCTCTCTCTCTCTCTCTCTCTCTCTCTCTCTCTCTCTCTCTCTCTCTCTCTCTCTCTCTCTCTCTCTCTCTCTCTCTCTCTCTCTCTCTCTCTCTCTCTCTTTCTATTTCTCTAGATCTCTCTATTTCTTTCATCTCTCTCTCTCTCTCTCTCTCTCTCTCTCTCTCTCTCTCTCTCTCTCTCTCTCTCTCTCTCTCTCTCTCTCTCTCTCTCTCTCTCTCTCTCTCTCTCTCTCTCTCTCACACACACACACACACACACAATCGAAAACAAAACAATCACTTACATTGATGTAATTGTTTGGATTGTTGTCGTCAAAGTCCACTTAATGCTGTCCTTCGTTGAATTCCAAAGATGTGCACTACAACATATCAAGGGCATACCGATGTTCTATATACCGACGATCACCGTCGGCATCGGTATGACCGTTGAAAACCTTTGGAAAACCACGGAGGCAATTTACGCGTCGGTACATATGTGTCGGTATGAGCGTCAATATGGGCGTCCGTATGAGCATCGGTAAATTATTGGAAATTACCGATGCGCATACCGATGTGCATCCCGGCGCCCATACTGACGCTCATACCAACGCAATGTTTTAACCGGGCCAGAGAACAAAAATTTGACATTCATCGCATTTTGAATCAAAACCTACTATTATCGAATTTGTGTGTGTGAGCAACATCTCCCTGTTTCTCACTCTCTCTCTCTCTCTCTCTCTCTCTCTCTCTCTTTGTGTGTGTGTGTGTACGCACACCTCTCTATTTTTCTAGATTTGAAGTTTTGGTAAGTATATCGCACATACTTTAGCACTCTTTTTTCTTTCTTTATGTTTTCTCTTTTCTAATTTCTTTTCTCTTTAGTTTTGCAAGAGATTTTGGCATCAAGTCTTTGGAATTCGACGAAGGACAACTTTAAGTGGATTTTGACGACAATGATTCAAACAATTACATGAATGTAAGTGATTGTTTTGTTTTCTATTGACATAGAAAGAGAGAGAGAGAGAGAGAGAGATGAAAGAAAGAGAGAGATCTAGAGAAACATATAAAGAGAGAGAGAGAGAGGAAAGAAAGAGAGAGATCTAGAGAAACATAAAGAGAGAGAGAGAGACATATACATATACATATACACAATGTGCATACACACATGCATATGCATACATACATACACACACATACATATACATATACATACACACATATGTGCACACACACATACACATGCATATGCATACACATATACACAAATGCATATGCATACATATGTACACACAAAAGTTGCATATACATACACACACACATGCATATGTATACACACTATTCATACACACGCATGCACATGCATACGCACTATGCATACACACACATGCATATGCATACACACACATGCATATGCATACACACACATGCATATGCATACACACACATGCATATGCATACATACATGCATATGCACACACACACATGCATATGCATATACATACATTCATATGCATACACACATGCATATGCATATACACATGCATATGCATACAAATGCATATGCATACACACATACACATGCATATGCATACACACATGCATATGCATACACACATACACATGCGTATGCATACATACATGCATATGCACATACATACATGCATATACATATACATACATGAATATGCATACACACATGCATATCCATATACATACACACACATATACATACAAACGCATATGCATACACACATACACATGCATATGCATAAACATGCATATACATACACATGCATATGCATACACACATACATACACACTATGCATACACACACATGCATATGCATATACACACATGCATATGCATATACATACATGCATATGCATATACATACATGCATATGCATACACACATGCATATGCATATGCATACACACATGCATATGCATATGCATACACACATGCATATGCATATGCATACACACATACACATGCATATGCATACACACATGCATATGCATACACATATACACAAATGCATATGCATACACACACATGCATATGCATATACATACATGCATATGCATACACACGTGCATATGCATATGCATATGCATATGCATATGCATACACACATGCATATGCATACACACATGCATATGCATACACACATGCATATGCATACACACATGCATATGCATACACACATACACATGCATATGCATATGCATATGCATACACACATGCATATGCATACACACATACACATGCATATGCATACACACTATGCATACACACACATGCATATGCATACAAATGCATATCCATACACACACATGCATATGCACGCACACATATACATACAAATGCATATGCATACACACATGCATATGCACACATGCTTATACATACAAATGCATATGCATACACACACATGCATATGCATACACACACATGCATACAAACGATCCATACACACATGCATATGCATACACACATGCATATCCATACAAATGCATATGCGTACTCACACACACATGCACACACGCATATGCACACATGCATATACATACACATGCATATGCATACACACATGCATACACACACACACATGCATATGCATATACATACATGCTTATGCATATACATACATGGCATATACATACATGGTATATACATACATGCATATACATATACATACATGCATATGCATATACATACATGCATATGCATACACACATACATATACATACACACATATATATATATGAAAATGTCTAAAAAATAAATCTATAGATTGTTTAGCGTTTATATATATATATATATATATATATATATATATATATATATATATATATATATATATATATATATATATATATATATATATATATATATATATATATATATATATATATATCTCCACATTGGATCAGATGGGATCTCCACATACACCTTGGGGAGTGCATGACCATGACGACTCCAAGATATATCACATACATGATGAAGCTCCGGTCATGGATGTGGCCGAAAAGTCCATGCGTCAACGCATTCGACAGCTTTTCTCCATAGATTTTGTACATTGTGTAATGTTAAAATGGAGCGAATAGGATAAGGATTCCAAAAATTATATCACACAGTCGATATATGAAGAGTACCGGCCAGCACCTAGGCATCCTATAGTGAGCTCAGAATGGATTCAACATATGGCACGCGAGGTGATGTCTCATCGGCGGTTCGAGGTTCGCGATGCTTTTAGAGCAGGCTTACCAAAGCCTGTATGGTTAGATGTTGAAGAGTGGGAATCGATTCAGGATGAGCAGCAACATACTCATGATCGATATCGTCAGTAGCGAGATGTGGTGGCCACACATTTAGATATGGTTGGAACGTCGCATTTAGTTAACGGCGGATATGATAGTATGCGCTACCAATTTTTAAGTATCATTTAAATTATTGAATTTGTTTGTGTTAAGCACATCATGTATGTTCATCTAACATTTTGCATATTTATTATAGGAATTGGTAATGGGTCTTCCTCCAACGCGAACCGAAGAAGCTTATGGATATCATCATGGATTGGCTGCACTATTGTAGGACTTAGAGGGACGCGGTGCGATGATTTCATGGGAGAATCTATGATGAGGTAAACTTATAGCTTGGTTTCATATTTTTATTTATTGTTTATAAATATCATGTCAATTTGTCTCATTTTACACATATGCTTTGTTGCAGGATTGTAAGTGAAAATTGTGCTTTGTCACAATTTTGTATTACACTCCTATGTGGCAATGATGCACCATAATTTTGTATTCGGTTCCTATATGGAAGTGCTTTGTCACATTTTGTATTCGGTTCCTATATGGAAGTGCTTTGCCATACTCTTGTACATCCTTCATTTATGGAATATACAACTTTTTGTACATGATTCATGGTTCATTTTTGCTCATCTCTTTTGTGTCCGATAGTATTTTGCTATATAAAATCATGTTTTGGTTGCCATTAGAGTACATATCACATGTACTCAGTTTTCTTTGGGCAGAGTGTATTGTCTTTTGCTAAACAACGTCATGGTAATGTTGCTGTAGCAAAAGACAACACACTCTATCCAAAAAAAAACACACTCTTTTGCTAAACAACGTCATGGTAATGTTATTGTAGCAAAAGATATGGTCGTCGGTATAGGCATCGGTACGCCCAGGAGTCACCGGTATAAGCGTCGATATGCCCAAGAGTCGCAAGAAAATTGCACCCTTTCATTTTTCTCGGTAAAAGCCTTAGTATACCCTCGATATGTTGTAGTGGTGACGCCAAAATCTCTTGCAAAACTAAAGAGAAGAGAAATTAGAAGAGGAAAACCATAAAGAAAGAGAAAAGAGTGCTATAGTATGTGCGATACTTACCAAAACTTCATATCTAGAGAAATAGAGAGGTGTGCATAGAGAGAGAGAGAAAGAGTCAGAAACAGAGAGATGCATCTCGTGCGTGCAAACTTGACAGGTATGAGCGTCGGTAATATCGATGCAGTAGTTTTCGATGCATATATTTCCTCCGTGTTTTTTCAAGGGTTTTCAACGGTCATACCGATGCCAACGCATGATCGAGGGTATGCACGTCGGTATGCCCCTGAAATGTTGTAGTGATAGCATTCCTTTTTTGGCATTCCTAAGCCATTGCAAGCATTTTGGGCAACATCATTTTAAAGGGAACACTAAAAAATCACTGATTTAACTATGCAAAACATATGAAGTTGTCAAAAACATTAAGACACAATAGACAATTGAATGCACATGGGAATTGGGAAAAACATAATTGGCATTGCCCTTGAGCCTCTCCACTACATTCTTTCTTCTTTGAAAAGATAGTGGCAATTGGTAAGTCAAAACTGATTAGGATATTGAATGGGGGTCTATCAATCCAAGACCCAAAGCTATTCCTGTTTGACCAAATATTTTTCCTCTAAAGTTAACTCCTAGGGTAGTAAGGGCAAAGGACTTCCTAACCAAAATTACACAATTGGTCCCTTGCATTATTGTAGAAAGGCACAAAATTTTGCTCAAGGCCTTCAGACACCAAGTCATGAAGTGTCCTTGAGGGGAAAAGTCCTTGTGGATAATTACAAAATCTTCCTTTGGCAATTTTCCAATGTAGTTTTCCAAGGAAGAGCCACTACCACAAGCAACCTCGTCATCACTGCTCCTTGCTATGAATTTATCGGTTTCAATTGCTTCCTGCATATAAACAATCATAAAAGTCATTAGATACTTACATCTTGTACAAATATGAAACATAGGCAATCATAAATGTCATTAGGTACTTACATCTTGAAGCCTATCTTCATCCTCTCCTCTTCCCATTGCATCTAGTGGAATGGAAGAGTGAGCCATGCCAATTTGCTCCACAACAGGGGATGTTGGAATCTTCTTCTCCGAAATTCTTTCCCTCCCTGCGATCAGATCCTCTTCAGTGGCATTTTGGTTGGCATCACTCAAAATCTCCTCGCACACAAATGCAATGGTGTCTGCAAATGAATCACCAAATGGAAAGGTTGTTTTTTCAATTCTATCAGAAGTGTTATCCATGGGGACATCTAAGGTTGAGCAAAAAATACTTAGGCATTTGTTGCCTTCTCAAAATCATGTAAGAATAAAAATTCTTCTCCCTCGACAAGCACCACTGAAAACATTTTCATCTCTACCTCTGGTAGAGTGGGTTCCAAGGGCTCTAAGTTAGAGGGTTGACTTTTTTGTGCACTATTGGCTTCCATCAATTTCTCCACTACCCCTTGCGGAAATTGTCTAAGAATTTTTTCACTCTCTTCTAGTAAGTTGAGAGCTTCTGTTTGCGGTTTCTTTTTTTCATCTACAAAACCCCCAGTAACAAGATGGTAGGTCCATGGGTGTAGGTTTGGTCTGCTCATTGACAAAAAATATTTTTGTTACGACATAGGATAGATATTTTCTTCCCATCTTCCTCTTCTTATTTAATTGCTTAATAAATGGCACTATGTCATCTAACATGACCCCTACATCCTCAACAACAGTCATAATATGCTTTAGGCACTTTGCAAAGGCCTCATCTCCTTTATGGATATAAAAAAGTAGGTCACAGGGGACCCATTTACACTCATATGTTGGAAGATCTATGGCGTATCATAATATATAGAATTCTAGGAAATTAGTAATCTGCTCGAGCACATCGGAGTTCATGGTTAATGTCCCTTCAAGATAAGGCACTCTATAGTCTAGGTCATACAAATCTGTACGACCTTTGTAGTTTGTATTATCCAAGAACTCCATGAACAGATCTTGAGGAGATTTGATGGGATTGGAAGTAGTAGCAACCATTGCGTGCACGCGTAGAATTCTATTGGCTTGTCTGCTCTTTCTAGCCATTTGTGAGTGCAAATGTGAGAAATGAGCACATAGAACCCATTTTTATAGAAATTTCAAGTTTTTAAAGTGACTCGGCCCACTTTTAAGAGTACATAATAATATGGTGAAAGCTAAAAAAAATGAGTTTTTGATGATAAAATAATGCACAGAACACCAAACAATATGATTTTTTTTGCATCAAAGAAAATGTTTAAACATAACACAAAGAAAAACAACATCAACCACATTTCAAAGTAGTGAATATAGACTTTTGACATTCAAAAAGTTTTGAAATTACCATTGCAAATAAGAAGGTATATACAATATCTAACATGTATTGTTTGTTCTAATTTTTACAAGTTTCCTGAAAGTGCAAAAACCATGAGGTAATGAGAGTCCAGTTCCATCTTTACTCCAATCTATATGGAATTTCATTTTGTATTCCAATCTTCTTCCCATCTGTAATCAATTTGCAAGAAATTGAATTTATAAAACTAAAATAAGCAATAGTGAAAAGATTACTTTTAAAAAAGCACAAAAACATTTCTCACCTTATGTCCTTGTATTTTGAATTTGGATTGAGTTAGTCCCTCAAACCCCATAATCACCAAGTGTTCTCTCAAATTAGCCAAGGTCCAATGATGATTCACTAAAATAGTTTCCATTTCATTGTTGGGTAATTTAAGCTTTATTTCAAATGAATGTAAGGATCCCTATTAACTTTGAAAATGGTTTTCACATCCAACGCTCATAGTAGAATCTAATGTATAATGAAGTTTTTTGTTTCAAATATCGAAATCACATACCTGTTTCACCTATTTCACAGAGATATTTATCACCTTTTGCAATTCCTTCTATCAAACCACAATTTTCGACTTGCTCATATGTGATATCTTTACACATATGAGTTATGTATATCCATTACCAAAGAGTTATGTATATCCATTATCATCTTGTGCTTCAAAGATGATACGGACCATATATCAGTTTTGGCCACTCCAAGCTAAGAAGAGAATATACTTCAATTCTCTCTAACCTTCCAAAACCATTCATTATAGAGGGTACAACATATCTATGTGCATATAAAGAAAACTATATCATGGTAAAGTTGAGCCCGAGATATTTATGGAAAGACTAGCGCACCAACATCTGCATGCAATGCCTGGAAGTTACCTGTAAGACTATGAAGTGGTTGCTCTTCCACCAAAGTAGAAGGAAATATATCTAAAACAAACAAAACCATATCTAAATAGTTCAAAAATATATTCAACACTATAAGACATACAATATTGTAGAGTAATACTTATAATTCACAGGATATTTCATTCTTATGGAGTTTTCAAGTTTCATAGTTTCCATTGTAAAAACATGTTGTACAATTGCAGCCATCAAATTGTCTTTTTGCTTCTTGAAGCCAACTAAGCTTCCCTTCTAGTGAAGATCCAAGTTTCCACGATCTCTAACTCGATGAGGCCCAACTCTAGAGGGTTGCATGTACACCCATGCACCTTTGGAGTACTCATGTGATAGTCATTGTCCATCTATAGCTGTGATATTGTGACATCTTAATGTGAGGACTTCATCCTTTGGTCGTCAAGAAGCTTTAGATGTTGCCATTGAAGTTGAAGCTCTTCAAGCTACAATAATAGTTTGGGATAGGAGATGCAGGTAAGTTGGAATGTAGAAATAAGAGCTTCAATGGTGTGCTACATAGAGAAAATAGTGGAAAAAGATGACTTTTTGGGATCTAAGTATGAAATTCTGAGATTTAGGAGGGAAATAACTCTTTTCTTAGTATTTTTGAAAAAAGTCATTTTTTTCAGTGCAAAACATGAATGGATTTTGAATTTGAGGTCAAAAGGAGTACTCTTGACCCTAAAAAGTAATGAGGGGTCCATTCTCATGTTATGATGAGTTTTTTAAATTTTTAGAAATTTTGAATTTTTGGGCCCAACCAAGTTACGAGATTACTTCTCTCTCTAGAGGAAGCTCATTAAATAAGGGATAAATCTATCCCCTCTCCCCCTTTCAACCTAGTATTTTATAGGGCATAGATTGTGGCCGCCACCCTCTTCTGATTGGTCCATCACTAATCACTCCTAAGGTTAAATCTAAAAGGCCCATGCAGGGTTCAATTTTTCCCCTAATGGAATGGTATATGGATTCAAAGATATAGCTTCTTGCACTATTTATTCATTATGCAATCGACTATTGTGTCTAGAACTATTTCTCATTGACAAATTAAGTTATAGAAATATTTTGAAAGGCATATTAATGTACATATATTAAAAAATGATTGGATGTATTTATATATCTGATGAATACTTGATATTACTTGATTATATACATTTGATGGAATAATACATGTTCTCTTTTGTACCTGAAATATTTACAGATGTCATTACTTCTACCACTGACATCTACATTGAAGCATCAAGATTTGAACAAAGTTGGCAAGCTTCGACAATCAATTTAGTCATTTAAAGTTTGGATTGTTTAACTTTTATTATTTGAACATGAATTCTTGGGTTTGTTGGATGGTTGAAAAATATTTTCAAGCATCCATTTTATTCATGATGTATATAGTTTAATGATTTGATTTAATTTCTCCATTTATTATCCCTAGAATCTCGATATGAACATGATATATTTTAGATCATTACTATGATATATTGAGTAAGATCCCTTATATCGCCTTGTTTGATACATACTTTTAGCTGAGAAAATGAGTCCTAGAAAGATGTTGGATTTTGCTAAAGATACTTCCTTATCATCTTCTATAAGAAAAAGGAAGTCTCAACCAAACCTTCATGTACCTTTGGTAAAGAAATCATGTGGAGATTGCAAGTGCATCTAAAAATCGAGAAGTACATCTATTCAATGTAGATGGTAATGATGCAAACATGAATTTCTTTCTTGGTAACAGAGATACAAACATGATTGAGAATTATGATAGTACAAGCTCCACCAATGCAAGAAGAAATAGTGTAAAAAGCCAAGAAGTTATTAAGATGTTTAGAAAGGAATGGTGCAATCAATAGAAGTAATTACATACACGGGCATAATTATCAAAGGCTATGATAAGTGAGGAAATAATTGAATGTTCATTTTGTGAGGATGCTAAAAAGATTAATATATATACTTAGAAGGTCCCCTAGAGTATTATGGTATCAGTATCATAAAAATGTAGTGTATATTAATCGATAGAAAATAATTGGATGATTTTGGGAAAGATCCCCTTGAGACATGTTAGATGCTCTGATGTTATTATATATTGTTCCTCTAAGAAGAATCAATAAATTGGAAGGATAAAAGAGCCATGCTATTCGAGTAGTGATTTCAAATCTAGAATTTTGACTCATTGTTTTCCTTTTTATTGAGGCGCACATATTTCTAGTGTTTTTGTTTAATGATCTTTTTTTATAATTAGTGGAATCTAGTGTAAACATTTGTGCTCGTTATATCAGCGCTTTTATCCATTCTATTTGTCTTTATAGTCATTAAGCCAACCGCTTATTTGTTTTTTAACTGTGAAACTTTCACACATGTATTAACAGATTGTGGTATGCCAATAATCACTTGTTAAAATTTGAGTTACATTAGACCCCCGTATGGCTTGTTTACTGCATTTTGTGGTTTTCTTCTCTAACCCCTCGACATAGTACTTCCTATGATTATAGCACAAATACAAAGAAAATTAATGAATGATGTAATGTTTTCTTGGTTAGGTTGACATTTTTTATTTGATGTTATGGCTTGTGGTTTTAGACCTATGAGAAGGCATTCAAAATGAATGACTCACGGTAACCTCTCCAGAAAATGTTTGTAGAAGTTGAATCTGCATTGCAAGGAACATATAGTCATTCTTTCCGGGTGTGCACTATGGAGTGGGGTGTGAGTTTTTTGGGCTTGTCTTACCGTTACAATCATCTTGATTAGGCTGATAACATCCCTATTATGTCAGGGTGCAGAATTCATTATCATGCAATAAATGGCATCTTGATTAGGCTCATGACCAAGCTATTATGACAGGGTGCAGAATTCGATACATGCGATGAATGGCATAACTAGTGATCTTCGAATGGTTACATTACTCATAAATGATAAACTTGTTTGTGTATAAGATTAGGTGACAATTGAGAGCATTACTTTCATGTGGTTCTTTGAAATTTACTTTCATTTGACGAGGAACTTGTGGGTGAAGGGAAAATCTTTTTCCTCTCATGTGCAAGGCCATGCATGCTGTCCGTCAAATGACAATAAATGGCACTATGTCATCCAACAAGACCCCTACATTCTCAACAACCATGAAATGATTTAGGCACTTTGCAAAAGCCTCATCTCCTTTATGGATGTAAAAAAGTAGGTCACAGGGGACCCATTTACACTCATACATTGGAATATCTATGGCGTATCATAATATATAGAATTCTAGGAAATTAGTAATCTGCTCTAGCACACCGGAGTTCATGGTTAATGTCCCTTCAAGATTAGGTACTCTATAGTCTAGGTCATACAAATCTGTACGACCTTTGTAATTTGTATTATCCAAGAACTCCATGAATAGATATCGAGGAGATTTGATGGGAGTGGAAGTAGTAGCAACCATTGCATGCACGCGTAGAATTCTATTGCTTTGTCTGCTCTTTCTAGCGCTTTGTGAGTGCAAATGTGAGTAATGAGCACATAGAAAAAGGGACTGGGCCCACTTTTAAAAGTACATAATAATATAGTGAAAGCTAAAAAAAAAATGAGTTTTTGATGATAAAATAATGCACAGAACACCAAACAATATGATTTTTTTTGCATCAAAGAAAATGTTTAAACATAACACAACGAAAAACAACATGAACAACCACATTTCAAAGTAGTGAACATAGACTTTTGACATTCCAAAAGTTTTCAAATTACCGTTGCAAATAAGAAGGTATATACAATATCGAACATGTATTGTTTGTTCTAATTTTTACAAGTTTCTTGAAAGTGCAAAAACCATGAGGTACAATGTCTAGGACCCAAAAAGTGACATTATTAGGTTGCAAAAGAACTATGACAATGAGAGTCCACTTTCATCTTTACTCCAATCTATATGGACTTTCATTTTGTGTTCAAATCTTCTTCCCATCTGTAATCAATTTGCAAGAAAGTGAATTTATAAAACTAAAATAAGCAATAGTGAAAAGATTACTTTTAAAAAAGCACAAAAACATTTCTCACCTTATGTCCTTGTATTTTGAATTTGGATTGAGTTAGTCCCTCAAACCCCATAATCACCAAGTGTTCTCTCAAATTAGCCAAGGTCCAATGATGATTCACTAAAATAGTTTCCATTTCATTGTTGGGTAATTTAAGCTTTATTTCAAATGAATGGAAGGATCCCTCTTAACTTTGAAAATGGTTTTCACATCTCACGCTCATAGTAGAATCTAATGTATAATGAAGTTTTTTGTTTCAAATATCGAAATCATATACATGTTCCACCCATTTTACAAAGATATTTATCACCTTTTGCAATTCCTTCTATCAAACCACAATTTTCACCTAAAAGACTTTCAACTTGCTCATATGTGATATCTTTACACATATGAGTTATGCATATCCATCACCAAAAAGTTATGTATATCCATTACCATCTTGTGTTTCAAAGATGATACAGACCATATATCAGTTTTGGCCACTCCAAGCTAAGAAGAGAATGTACTTCAATTCTCTCTAACCTTCCAAAACCATTCATTATAGAGGGTACAACATATCTATGTGTGTAAAAGAAAACTATATCATGGTAAAGTTGAGTCGAAGATGTTTATGGAAAGACTAGCGCACCAACATCTGCATGCAATGCCTGGAAGTTACCTGTAAGACTACGAAGTGGCTCTTCGACCAAAGTAAAAGGAAATATATCTAAAACAAACAAAAACATATCTAAATAGTTCAAAAATATATTCAACACTATAAGACATACAATATTGTAGAGTAATACTCATAATTCACAGGATATTTTATTCTTATGGAGTTTTCAAGTTTCATAGTTTCCGTTGTAAAAACATGTTGTACAATGTAGCCATCAAATTGTCTTTTTGCTTCTTGAAGCCAACTGAGTTTCCCTTCTAGTGAAGATCCAAGTTTCCGCGATCTCTAACTCGATGAGGCCCAACTCTAGAGGGTTGCATGTACACCCATGCACCTTTGATGCATGGATATCTTGCATGATGCATGGATATCTTGCACTATTGTTATCTAACAGGACCCGTACATTCTCAACAACAACCATGAAATGATTTAGGCACTTTGCTGATAACATACCTATCATGTCCCAGGGTGCAGAATTCATTATCCTACAGACAAAAGCTATTCAATGTCGTTTGTGAACTGAATGCACGGAGACAATGCATCGCATGTGGCATGAGAATACAGCGACTTCACGACAGTGAGCACATCATAGAGTGATAAGCGCCAAGGCAATCTTGACAAGCTGATGGGCATTTGGCAGCGACGTTCCTGTGTAACTGTAATAGAGAGCAATAACATAAACTACAGCCATCTCGCCAGAAAATTATGCTGCAGATCCCAAAGGTTCTCACAACCATCTCGCGAACATAACATGGACAGAGTTCAAGCCCGGCAAAGTTCGATTAATTTACTCTATCACCCATCATGATTGCTGTAGAAACATGCACACCAGTACAGAAAATATTCATTCTATCCATCCGAGTGACAATAGGGCAATCTTGCTGTAGTAGCAAGACGATTCTGGAAAGCTGATCCGATAAACTAGTTAACATGTTCGACTCTGTCCTCACAATTCACGGTTCAATAGTGCGCACCGCCCCAGTTGTACATGAAGGACAAAAGAATGGGTGTCTGCGTTGTATCTATGTCCTTCCAAGTTCCAGGTTTCTGTACATTTCGGATTTCAGGTGAAAGCGATAACATAAACCACAGCCACCTCGCCAGAGGGATATGATGAGCTCGGTATAGCTTTCAAATTCCATGATAATGAAAAGGTATGTAAGACCGAACTCCAGAGATCATCCGTCTCGCCAAAACAACATACACAAGAGTTCAGGACCAGCAAAGTTTCTATGGCTTATAACACACTGAGAAAGAAAGAAGGCTCGCCAGCTATCGGCAGTTCCCACTCTCAACGGTAGAGGGGAAATAGCGAAGCATACACACACTTCTAACGACAGGTAATTGCAAGCAGTTCACAACGCATGATAGGAAATAGCAGGCGACCTTCACATTTAAAACTCAAAACTGGACGTACACGGTACCATGTTCTGATGAAGAGCACGGATAGACAGGCAAAATATTCCAAAGAAATGCACATCACCCTCATGTTTTCGAACAGAACATAGATCACATCGATCGGTAGATTTATATTCACAATAATTGTGTCAGAGTGTGTACTAAGTACTCAGCGTTGAAGCCGTTTCAACGCACACAGACTGGACGGACATCTACGCTCCACCATATCTTTGACGCAATATGTGAGCAAAGTCCACGACCTTTGCTGAAGGAGCAATGGTGACAGCTCCTTTCACGCTAGGATGCTCTAACACATCTTTTGCCCATTTGGAGAGATGAGGACAGTCGCAGGATTCCCAAATCTTGAATTCCCCCATAGTCTCGTAAGCCTCGAACCAGCAAAGGAAGGGAGCAAGGGCCACATCCACGTATCCGAGATCGCTTCCGCCGAAATACGCACCTCCCTTCGACATATCACGTAGTGCTCCATCAAGCGTTTGCAGCGCTTCGATTAGATCTTTCTTCGCTTGCTCTCTCTGCTCCCCAGGAGGACAGCGGACGATCCGTGACCCTGCGTCATACATCTGCGCCACATCCACAAGCAATTTGGTTAAGAGGCTTTCCCAGACTTAAGCGCGGGGCGTATAATTAGCCATTTACCACAGAGACGAATGACTATGCCTCTCTCAGAAACAACCTATCTAGTTCCAGTCAGGAAACAATGGATACGAATGTCAGGACTCCACGAAGTTGCTAGACAAATGCCTACCGTGCAACAACACAGAGGTAGGCTTCTGGTGAAATTCAGTTGCAGATACCCTACTCTCTAAAGAAGTACAACTTCAGAGCAACGATGGATCTGAAGCTGTTGAGAGAAATACCTTCTTGTCGATGTAGTCTGCCCAGAAGCGAGCGACAGCCCTGTCAAAGGGATCCTTGGGCAGGAGAGGAGGTTTATCGGATGAGGGCCAAGCTTCGTCGATATACTGCACGATTATAAGAGACTCGCAGACCGGTTTGCCACTGTGTATAAGTACGGGGATCTTTTTATGAACGGGATTGGACTCCAGAAGGAGCTGACTCTTGTCTCGCAGGTTCTCCTCCTGGTACTCGTACTCCACATCTTTGTGCTTGAGAGCAATAAGAACTCTCAAGCCGAACATGCTCACCCATGTATTGAGAACCTTCACTTCGCAGGCCGCCATTGTGCACAACTCAGAGAAGCTCGAGATGTTGGTAGAAGCACTCACAATGCTGAATGACAAAGCCTGAATGATGACGACAAACAGCTTAATAATCTATCGCTGGTACAGACCTACACAAGATGTTTCCAGCTTTCCATCACCTGTGCGGTTGAGAGGTTAACAGAAGTAACACGTGTGATAGAATGTTCTAGAAGCACGTGCCGTTTTCAGACTGTTTCACATACACAGAAAAGGCGTGTTTTGTCAGAAGATCCATCACCTGAGACAGTGAGACGGTAGACCTCTACGGTCTGACCATCAGCTCAGGAGTCAGAACGCGTGTCCAAAAAAGAAAAAATTGCAGCTTTGCTGATGCTGATTCTGATGTCCTCTCCATTGCCCAATGCCATTGCCCATCCGTCTCTTCGCCTGTTGCAGACCTCGAAAACTCAAATGCACAACATGAGATGTTTTTCTTCCTCTTATCATGGCTTCCACTTTATGGCAAAAGAAGAGAGCGGACACCGAATAGTTAAATAAAAACTAACCTGCAATATGAAGTATAATTTGTAGACTCGTCTAGACTTTAGAGTGATTCTAAGGTGGTTGTAGAGGCATATTGTGATGAAAAAGAAGCAAGCATCTTGGGTTCGCTCGGCGACTCGCACCGGCCCGTCAATGAGATGACTTGAGTGTGTGTTCCCTTGCTTGACAGCTGAAATTCACTTGTTGAAGGAAAAACGAGCTTGCATTAAAAGAAACGATTACCATGGAACAGCCGTAGCCGGCCCGCGTTGAGCATTGCGGGCAAACTCTTTGTTGGATTATAAGGGTTGCCCACAATTTCTCTTATGTAATGGCACCCTCTAGTACTCATAAAAATACCCTTTTCTTGTATTTGGGAGTTGTGTCCATATGAACACTCTCCTAAGGCCTTTTTGATATTTCCTTTAGGCTATGGTATTGAAGCCTTCTCAATGAAAGCCCTTTTTGCACACATACAAAATCCCACGTAGAAGAATTTCCATGCCCTTATTTGTCTTGAAGTGGGTGGTTGGAACGAATATTTGCAACGATTTAGAGAGATATGAGCACATGTTCCCTTTTTTACTTTTCAAAAGGAACACATGGGGAATTGTGCTTAGCCTATATATAGAGGCTCATTTTCTTAAAGAGGAGAGCTTTTGGTCAACGTGCTCTCATGTATATATCTTTTGAATGGAAGAACTCTCTTTTCTCTTAAGGCTTTGTGCATGTGTATTTAGTATTAGAGTGTGAGAGAGTGAGGTGTGTGTGCATGCTAGCATTTCCTATGTGTGTAAGTAGAGTGTTGCAACTTTCTTGTATTTTACATATGTGACCAGAATCCTTGACTCCCTTCTCTCCATGTTTTCAAGCATGTGGCATAGCTGGGGGCTGATGGCCAATGGCTTGAACATGTTGGACATTGGGATGGATGAAAGGAGAGTCCTTCTTGAGCCTTCCTTCTTGCTTCCATGCAAGGTGGTGTGGGTCTGGGCTCCCCAAGGGCATCCTACAACAACAAATTTGGCATCGTTGCCGGGGAGAACGGCCTTTCATCACTTGGAGAGCTCAAGAGCATGTGGTAAGATATTGATTTGCAATTTTCTGCTTATTCACTTAGGTTATGTGTGTTGGCATGACACTTTCACCCTTCCATTGGGCCATTAGTTCTCCATTTCTTGTTTTTAGTAGTGTAGTTTTAGTTCATGTTTGGTTGATGCACAAAAACACCCCCTTACTCCCCTTCTCTCATCCTCTCTCACATACACACACCCACTCTCACACACTCACTAAGTGGCATCACTCTCCATCTCTTTCACCTCTATTTTTGTGTATGCCTTGGAAAGAGGGAAGGGTAGTACCCTCTTTGTTCCCTTCTCTCTCTTCATCATTAAAACAAAACAAAAAAAAAGGAAAGTTAAATGTTTGATAAGTATAAGCCTCGGATACCCCTCGATATCTTTTTTCCTACTCATAAATGTAGGATGCTTTGGATGCTTTCTCTGCTCGGATATGCATACGCATCCGTTGGAGGTGGTCATTTAAAGGCCTCTATTAAAATCTCTAGACTTAAAAGAAGTTGGTGGTGAGAAGTTAATGAAATAATGCGCACACCTGTGGACATGAAGCTTGTTTTTGCCCTTTTTTGTCGTTGGTGCATGGGTTAGTGGTGGGGAAGGTTTAACTCTCCATCCCCATCCCATTCTCCACTTCTCCCTTTTCGGGGTTGAGCAAGATCTGCTCCCCCTCATCATGCTTCTTCTCTGCAGACGGCTATGGCGATTTTCCTTATTGGAATAGAGATAAACATATGTTCCCCTTCCCATTCCTTCTCTGATTAAGCTATGGGGTTGAGTTCGTATGAACTCCCCCTCCCCGTCCTGCACAGACTCCGCTTCTTTTCATCTTTGCCAAGTTGTCAAGCTCGCACTTCTATGGGATAGTGCTGGACTGGCGCTCTGCACCCGTCTCCTCGATTTGAATATAAACCCAAGGGGTGATGTAGTTCTTACTCCTGTGTGTTCTCTTCTAAGGCAGACTTCTACTCCAGGTAAGCATTCCTTGTGTGCAGGCATCTTTGCGCTTCCCCTTGCTCTTTGAAGGACAATACTTGGCAGTGGGATTGAGCCTAGCTCCCGCTTCTATAGCTCCTTTTGCTATTTAGGACCAAAGCTTGGTATTTCTCCCAGTCGAGCTTCCTCTGAGCTACCCTTGTGACTGCCTAGTTGATGCTCTGTTGCAACTCTTCCTCCATGGTGGAGGCCATGCTCTATACAACGGATTCAAGCCAAGTCGCACTATTAAGGACAAGTGTCTTCAACTCCTATTTCTAATGGTCTGTGCTTCCATGGTGACTTCGAACAATTGGGCTCCCCATTGTTCTTGCTTTTGGTTGTCTTGCTTGGTGGATCTCTATACTGTGTGGGCTTATTACATGTTAGCTTCCCTGCTTGGAGCGGCTGCTACTTGGGTATCGAACTCCATGTGTGCTCATCTGCCAGCCTACCTCATTACAAAGCAACTACTATGGCGCTCCCCTTACTCCAGTTATGGTAATTTGGTGTCTTTGCAACAGTATCTTGCTACTACTTTGTTGCAATGTTGTTTTCCAGATCCTAGAAGGTTTGGGTGTTGAATCATCGCACTCCCCCATGACTTGGGGCTAAACTTGACTTCCACAACCTTTGTTTTTCGCATCATGGCTCGCCCAGCTTTTGCCTGTAGTGCCTCATTACTGCCTTGTTGTTATATGCTTTACGATTATGCCTCCATGATCGTGATCACTCCAGATGTATCAACCTATGCATGCATTTTTGCTTTCCACTTTTGGTGGTATCGCTAGGCAGATCCATTGGGCATCTTGGTTGGTGGCCTTTAACTTTCTCGATATTACACCTGAGAAGGCGATTCTTCCACTTTCTTCACATAAAGTTGTTAACAGGTTTTGTGCATCTCCGAATGCATGTAGGAAGGCGCATATGTGGTGATCTAACACTGGCATCGTTGATACCTTTAGTCCAAAGGGGTCAGAGTCCTCAGCATTCACAGGCTCTGTATATCAAGCACATAACTTTCACAGTTTCCATACCTCCAAATTGATCACGATAGTCTCATTACTTTCTGCATATACTTGCGTATCAACTCATGTTTTTGCCACTGTGGGTTGTCATTATTTGCTCCGAAAGGCTAAAGTTTTATAGATATTAACCCCAAATGATCCTTGAGTGTAGTTTGTATGTCGCTTGGCACTTGGAGTATGTAGCTCATTGTTACACATGCATTTGATGATTGTTTCGAATTAACATAACAACGTTGCACATGATGCCTGTCTTGCTCTTGCTTACATGAAACATTTGCGAATCAAAACTTGGTATATCATATACATTATAGGCGCTATGTAGTTGACCTAATTAATGGCATAATCAAGCATTATTTTGTCATATTGATCTTGTACCTACTTTTATCAAGGACAACCCTATGTATTTTTGAAGCATCTATTTTATGGTCAACTTGCATATTGTTGATATCTATGCAGAAACTTTGTGATGAGAATTTTTTTTTTTTGCTGGACGACATGTCCTACCTAGGTGTGCTGATGAAAGTGCTCATGTTGTAAAAGATGGCCATTATTTGAATGTATACCATTTAAGTTTGCAATGACTTTGAATGTCAAATGAGAAACAATAATGCTACCCTCTTGTATTTGGCAATGCTTACATTCACACGTTTTAGAACTTGGTGATGCACATACATAGAGGGTCGAGCAATTTGCTGCTCCCCTACCTCTTATCTGGATGGCCATGATGGTAGGAGTTCAGCAGGTGCACAAGGACATGGGTTGTAACAAGTTGTTACTAGTTTGATTGTGCTTGTCATTGATCGGGTTTTGGTTGATTGAACCTGGTTGGATGCACACTTTGAAAAGAACTTTGAGTTTGCACTGATTGGAGGAATGAATGCATATTTAATTTTGATATGATTACACACTATTTGTGTGACAACTCACTTGGTTTCTCACATTGCTCCTATGATCATAAGTACTCATAACACACCAAATGAATAAGAATGTTTGATGCATATGTATGAGCAGTAAACTATCCACATCTGTTTCGTTTCACTGCAAGTGGTCACACATGTACAAGACATTATATTGCGAAACATTTTTTAGGCTTTGCATGGTAAGATCAAGGGTCACTGATTGAACATTAATTTATGATCCCTTGTATGCTTGAAGATCATTCGGTTTAACTCCTTTGGTGACTGCGCATTGTGTCTTGAAAGCTTTTTTACTCTCTTTTTTACTTAGAAATAGGTCAAGTATGAATCCTCATTATCGTCACCTATCATGGACAAACAATACTTTTCACTTGGCCCTCAAAGTTAGATTGAAATGTCTCACTTGAATCTTATCCCTTGAGAACAACTTAATTCTGGCCACGAATCCTTGAACTTATGAAGAAGTACTTCATGACTTGGTGGGTTGGTTCAAACAACTCCTCTCTTGGAGATCAGCATTACTCTTGGGATGTCACACTGTGTCCATAATGATGTAAGGCTATGGGACACTGACAAGTGTTCAAGGTGGTGTTTTAAGGCCACCCTTGGCATCTTGGACTTGAGGGTAACCTCCTTTGGTCCCCTCCCATCCCATGCTCTTTTGATGCTTGATCTCTTTGAGTGATATTATGTTTTTTCAAATCTCTTTATTACCACCCCTTGTTGTGCTAGGTGTGAGTGTCTTTAAGGGGCATGCACTACATTCTCTTGTGGTCATTAAAGGTTGTGCACTTTTGGTTTGATAGTTGGCCTAAGGTTCATGATGCTACAGCTTTTTGTTGTTTGGTTTCAAGTGCCATCTGCGCTCTCTGGTAATTCTTGGAGTTGCAGGTTTTGGTGCCCTACCAAGGAGTGATACACGTTGGGTTTGAATAGTGTTGATTCCTTTAGGCACCTCATATCTATGCATTTATCATATATATGATCTTCTTGCTTTTGGAAAGATTGCAGGAATGTAGGTGACTGGAGTAATGGTGAATCTTCTCCTTGGGAAAGGTGTCCATTATGGTGATTAAAATGTTTTAAAGAGCTTTTGGGGTTGCTAATTTCTTCTATGCTGATATTTAGATGTGAATTTTATCTTCAATTGCTAATTGTGTACTCAATTCCTCTTGACTCTGAGTGTTACAGGCTTGAAGGAAGGATGATGGTGATTCCTAGCCTTGGGAAGTTTTTATAGCGTGCTACTGTCATAATCATTGGAAATGGATAAAATGCTTGTTTTTTCCTCTATGTTTGTGTTGGTTGCATGTGATCACTTATGTTTGGTACAAATGAAATTAGTGGTACCATAGGGATAATGTGTGAATGTTGTGTTAAGAACCCAAGTGCCCTATAGACATCCTAATACCAATCGCATTAACCTCATGATTAATAACTGAACCTTCTATCTTCTTTTTGGAGGCACGTATTAGAAAATGTCCATGATAATGACTCTTGCTGCAAGAATGACCCTATAGGACACATGGAACATGCTTTATGAACTTTTGGACTTCATAGATGCATGGGATGCACTCCTAGACATGTTGGAAGCATTGATGTATTGATATTGGTTGAGCTTGCATTAGGGGGAATCTAAAACTTCAACTACACATGGAAAAGGTAGCTATTTTGATCCTTGATTGCTTGAGGCATAATGGTGTGATTTCATGATGCATCACTATAATTGATTGTCCTCTACACACTTTTGTTGAAGGAAACACATAACATACACAAAATGAAGAATGATGCAATCATGTTGATATTTGCATAGTCACAAAAGGAACCATATCACAGTTATGTTTTACTCTCCAATGAGTCACACATGCACTTGTGTTGGACTAGGTGATTATGGTTATTCTATGAGCAATATGAAATGTTATAGGGCTATGTCTTTTGACCTACTTTTGGACTGTCGGAACAAGCCCAATCCTCATGAGGACTTTTTGATAGAAGAGCCCATATTGTAGAACTTGATGTTCCCTGAAGTGGAAACTAAAAATGGAATTAAAGTTTGTGGCTGCTTCTTTTCAAATTCAATCTACTTGTTGTGTATGTTTTAAATTTTAGGTATTGGAGCTTCTTGAGAGGCCATTTTTTTGGCCTTACAAAGTGCTGCACCTTAGGATGGAGGCTGGGCTGACTGTCCCGGCCCTCAAGGGGATTGTGTCGTCAGCATTGTCGAGTTGAAGACCTGAAGACTGATGACTAGCAGATTCAAAGATTTGGAGACTTGCAAAATTCAGATTTGAAGACTTGAGGACTCAAACTTGGACCAGTTCAGCAATGTATGCTTCTCCTATCTTAGCTTTGTCGAGGACGACAAAGTCTAGGGAGAGGAGAGTGTTGGATTATAAGGGTTTCCCACAATTTCTCTTATGTAATGGCACCCTCTAGTACTCATAAAAATACTCTTTTCTTGTATTTGGGAGTTGTGTCCATATGAACACTCTCCTAAGGCCTTTTTGATATTTCCTTTAGGCTATGGTATTGAAGCCTTCTCAATGAAAGCCCTTTTTGCACACATACAAAATCCCACGTAGAAGAATTTCCACACTGTTGGGAGCAGCCAGAGGCATAGAAGATGCGGAAGCATGTAAAGACAGAGCAGGGAGCCAGTCGAATCAATTTTTTAAAGATTATGTTTTATAAATATTCTTCAAAAAACCTCCAACAGTGATTTTCATCACTATTGTAACATATGTAACATAGAAAAACCCTTTTTGTAATCCATAGTTCCATTTTGTGCAAGCCGAGGAGTCCTCGAGCTTGAAGAGCTTAGGTAGAATGAGCGTATCAATTTTGGTTATTTTTAGACACCGTTTACCCCTTCAAATAGCACTTAGGACCTATTTTTTAACTATGCCGGTCACTAGATGTGAAACCAGTCAAAACTAATCTAGAATCTATAAAAAGAGCTAGAGAGCTCATTTTTGAGGTTAGCTTGTTTGAGTAGAGAAGAGCTCAGAGCTATTTGGAGCTTGTAAGAGTGTTCTTGAGCAATAGAGTTGATTTCTCACCTTCCATTGTGTCTTGCTTGTCTCTTCGTAGTGTGTGTGTATGTGTGTGTGCATCTCTATGCTTCTCACCTTCACTCTCACTTCATCTCTCATTCACGATCTTCATATCACCCCTATCTCTTCCGCGGATTGACATTAAGGAGGTGGAGCTTCTTAACGTGGTTCTCACCATTGTGCTAGAGCAACACCAAATTTGGCACCGTTGCCGGGGATCGAGTCTAGGACGAATGTGTGATGGTAAGAATATAGCAAAAAGTGGTGTTGGAAGGTAAAAATTTCAATTTTTGTTGTTGTTGTTAGTTAGTTTTTAGTGTTTTTCACCTCTCCCACACTCCATCTTCATCACCGCATCATCATCTCCAACTCCAAAAAAATCAGGAAATTCACCATATCCACCCATTCTCCTCATTTCCCCTCATTTGTGCATGTGCAAGAGAGAGAGAGAGCTTTTGTGCTTGTGGGTACTTGTGTGTTTTTGAGTTTTCTTGCAGGTACAGAGCTCCAGTGCATCTGGAAAGCTTGGAAAAGGTAAAAATTCACTTTCTGTCAGGGATCTGCCGTAGGTGTCAAACCATCGCGATGTCTGCCAACTTCGGTATTTTTGGTAGGCGAGTTCATAAGTGTGTAGGCGACCCTTGCATGTGTAGGAATCCATTGTTGCATTTGCAAGATTCACACTTTGGTGGACCATCGCGATTGGCTCAGACCATCGCGATTGTGTCACACCATTGCGATTGGCTCACGCCATCGCGACGGCTCGGCCAGACCATCGTGACGGTCTCGCACCATCGCGATCGCTCACTTGAGCCATCGCGACGGTTCACTTGGACCATCGGGACAATCCCGTCGACCCCACGCCATCACGATTGGCCCATGCCATCGCCTCAATAGTGCCACCTGTCAAATTAGACCATCGCGATTGCTCACTAGCCACCCCATCGTGACGAGACCCTTACACCCTCACGACAGCTCAAAATTTGGACCATCGCGATTGGCTCACGCCATCGCATCAGTGACCATCGCGACGGTTCACTTCGGACCATCGCGATGGTTCACGTTGACAGTTGACTGACGCCATCGCGATTGTTCACTCAATTGGACCATCGCGACGCCTCACCCCGACCATCACGATTGCTCACATTTAGACCATCGCGACCGTGCACTTCAGACCATCGCGACGGTTCGCGCATCACGCCATCGCGACGGTTCGCCTAGACCATCGTGACGGTCCCAGACCATCGCGATCATCTCAGACCATCGCGATTGCTCACCCCAAACGCAAATTTTAGGGTTTTAATTTTTGGCCAATTTTGGGGCTATTTTTTGAAAATTTTTGGATCATCGCACTCATAGGAGACCCCTTAGCTCATATTTGAAGAAAAACCTGTTTGTGAGTTTTCACCCCCCAGGGCTTGAACGGTCATATCTTTTTCATCCGAAGTCCGTTTGTTGAGCTTTATAGCTCGTTAGAAAGCTCTTTACGAGTACTACGTGACCTCAACTTCGCTTTTCATAAAGAATATGTTGATTTTTAGATAAGCTAGTTTGAGGTTGACATAGTTGGGACTAGAAAGTCAGGGGGCAATCATTGGAATTTTGGGCAAAAGGGAAAGGACTTTTAAAAGTGTATATACTCAAGTGCTTGATCATCCATTGTGATATTGGTCTAATAGTGGATTTTTCCAGGTCTAGCAAAGGCAGTGAAGGGCATAAAGCTTGGGAAGCACGGCTTCTTGGGCAATCAGAGCAACTGTTAGAGGGCCGCCGAACCAGGATGGATGAACCCGGATAGGTGCCGTAAAAAGTGGATTTGCGAAACCATTGTAGCAGATTTCTATTTAAAGCGCATAAAGGAAAGCGGTAAAGATCGGCAGTTTTTTTTCGAAAAGAGTCTCTGTCCTGCTGGGCACTTAGTGAGTAGGGTTGATCACATCTCGAATTGAAGTGTTTGGAAATTGCAAGTATCGTATTGTATTCTGTTTGTCTGTTATATTGAATCAATTTGGGAGATTGCGAGCATCATATTTTGAAACTATGTATGAGATATTGATGAGTACATTGAGTTCTGTTCTATTCTATTCGTATCTAACTATTCTGCTATTCTCGCTGTTGAACCGATTTCCATTCGGTAGTCTGGTGTTGTGAGTCTATTTGATGATCAGTTATATACGATTCTAGATCTTTTCTGTCGTGAGATTTTGTGTTTGTCATCCTGCGAGAGACTGTGTAAGGTCAAAGTTAATCATCTATGTTTAGTATCTTTTCGGTTAAGTGACCAGATTCAATACAATAATCTGCGTTCACTGAGAATTCGATAAAGATCTGTATGTGGACAGAAGTATTGGTAAGTTTATTAATTGCGGTAGGAATTTGTGACTTGAGTCAGTATACGAAAAGTTTGGCGTAATCCCGATTATAGTTGTCTGTGTATTATTGTTCGGTGTACTTACCTGTCACATGGAATCGTCATATTGAATAGTATTCAATTACTGAAAAGTGCGTATTCTATTATTTACAAGTCACAACAGGACCTCTGCTCCATTACCATAGCAGATTCAGGCTAAAAGTCCTAATATTCACCGTGCCGAAGAGTAGTCAGTATTCAGACTCACCCACTGTGCTAAGACGTGAGGGAGTATTTATGATTGTGTGAAGAATTGGGAAAATAGTACAGGGCCTCTGTCTAACAGACCCCTACCACTCCCAAGAACCCGAGGACCCGATAATACTCTTCCGAAAGTTGGATAGAAGTATTATCGTTTAACATTGGCGATCCTGCTGGGGATGTGGCATTAAGATTGCCTGGTATTTTGTTCAAACTAAATTTTGTTGGAAGGACAGTAGCAATAGAATCAGATTGTTGCAAGACTGTTCTGTTTGTAATACTATATGATCAGTACGGAAATGCTACATGCCGATTACTCGATCAGGTGAAAAGTATCCCAAGAATCATTAGTTAGGGGTATTAAGAACAACTCTGGGAGGTACTAGTACAATTAGACCTGACCCAGTTGTCGAAAAAGTGACGAATGATAACACAGATTCCGGTGAGATTACGGTAGAACGTAGTACATCTCTAGAACTGTTTGGTATCACTACGGTGCAGACTGTCGAAAATACAGCAATTTTGGAATCTACCAAGACGCAGTTGGAATCTAGTCTAAAAGTTTTCGGAATAGATTCAGATACGATTAGAAACACTTTAGAGAAGGAAATTAACACAGGCGAATCTACACTGTATCCAGTCACAATTTCGAATCCTTCCGGTGGAATTTCGGTAAGAAAAACACAGTTTTTCGGTGACGATTCAACAGTTTCGGCTGGATCTTCAGCTCAACTACAACGTTTGGAAGCAAGTCCTCCTACTTTGGATATCAAGGAGGAAGGAAGACTATTTGAAACAGAAATTCGCAATATAGTAAGTAAGCTAATTGCACCGAAAAGTGTGCCATTTGGTGAAACAAATTCCGGTAGTTCAGAAACTCAAACCAGAAATACAGAAGGAGTGTATAATACATTTACGATGAATGAACAACCGCAACGACAATTAGGTCAACCCAGATTGGCTCCAACGGGAGTAACATACACAAAGTTTAGTGGGTTTCCAGGAGATGATCCAGATGCTCACGTACGCACCTTTGAAATCAGTTACGCTGTCCTCAACCATCCACCGGATCCGGCATACAAAGCATTTGTTTTTCAATCTACACTTGTGAATGAAGCAGCAAGATGGCTTACTGAATACGATATTAATCATTTTGGTACTTATGAAGCAGTACGAGACGCTTTTCTGCAGCGATTCAGGCTGAAAAAGAATCCTGCAGAGATCTTTGAGTATTTACAGAACAACAGACAGAAACCAAATCAAACTGTACAAGAGTATGCTACCCTTTTCATAACACATTTAAGACAGTTACCCCAGGCTCATGCTAATTTACCAGATGATGTTATTACACAGTGGTTTATCAATGGCTTACTTCCTCAACTTAGGCAAATCATGATTATAAGATGTGTAGGAGCCATGACCCTCGATGCAGTGATCGCAATGACCCTTCAGCTGGAAAACAAAGTTGGTGGATTTTCAGAGGATTTGGAATGGATAAAAACAAACAAACATGTGGCTGAAGAGATAACTAAGCAAGTATATTGCACCACCTGCAAGAATTCAGGACATACTAGTGCCCAGTGTGCGTTAAATCAGACCTATTGCGCCATCTGTAACATTGTTGGACATACCACTGAGAATTGTGCATACAATGCCAGAAGACAAGGAACAGCAACAGTTAATGCAATTATTCAGGAACAAGGGCAGTCAGCCAATCAATATGTACCCCCACATTTGAGAAACAATCAACAACAAGGTTATCGACATTATCGAGGACAGAGGAACAACAACTATAATACACCACGCATGCAGAATGGACCACCACCGGAAAATCATAATTTACTACCACCTCGATGTCATTTCTGTGGACAATTGGGCCATATTAGAAGATTCTGTAGAGATGCAGCGGAATATGATCAAAGGAAAAAGGAATGTCAAAACCCAATGGCCAATGTGGTAACAATCACACCTGTAGAGACGCAGGCAGCAGCAGTTCAAACTTGTTCCGGTAAACAATTGCAACCAGCAGCAGAATTATTTGAACCAGGGATATGTGAACAACACAGAATGTATCATAAAGCTAGCCAGTGGACCACCGTAGAACCACCTGTTTTTCCAGAACCTACTCCAGTAATCCAGTCCCCGGATACGACACAAGCTCGTGCTGACAATACAGAAACAGGTACATCATCTGCAGTAGAATTACCATCTTCAGACCAAGCTTCATCTTCAACAGTTAAGGAAGATGCAAATCAATTGCAACCAGCATGGGATATATTGTCAAAAGCATCCATCACACTGCCTTTCGGGCAATTACTGGCATTAGTACCAGGAATACGCCAACAATTTCAACAACAGTTTACTACAAAATCTGCTTGCATTCCGGCTACCGCAACAGTACAACCAGAGCCAGACTCTACGGTAGATCACTCAGTTCCTCTGATTACGGTATGGTTTCATAAACATCAAATCCCACAAGTTTTAATTGATGGGGGATCTGGCGTGAATATTGCCACTGCGTCACTTTGTAAGAAGTTAGGATGGACTAAGATAGAACCAGTTCAATTCTTTGTTAGGATGGCTGATCAATCTAGAGTTCATCCAGTAGGACTGGTCCGAGATATACCCGTAACTGTGCAAGACACAACATTCAAGATGACTTTTGTTGTTCTAGAATTGCCGGAATCCACCCTAGATTACAATCTACTTTTCGGCCGTCCTTGGTTGAAACAAGCCAAGGTAATTCAAGATTGGTCAGCCCAGGAACTTACGTTCAAAGATAAAAATCGCAAATGTGTTGTAAAGTTAGATGCGATACAACCCTGTGAGTTACATGCTCGACCATATTTTGCCGAACCAGTCCATATGTTAGATGGGTTGTCTGATGACGAAGAAGAAGAATTTCTGAAGAATAATGTTGATTTAATGACATTAGGAACTATTGATCTACAGTCTGTGGTAGATACCTGGAATGCTTCAGTATGTACAGTAATACCCATTGCCGAAGAAACTAAGGAGAAAGATACCATTTCGATTCACAGTAATGAACTACAGCAAATTCTCGAACCATCAGCTAATACAGAGAAATATCAACAATTTTATGTTCCAGAAGACCAGTTAATTACTTATAATCTTGGAGATGAAGATCACCCTCGTCCTGTAAAGATAAAGCAAAACTTACCTCAAGCCTTTCAAGCAGATTTAATTCAGTTACTCCAAGAATTTACTGACGTCTTTGCATGGGATTACAAAGACATGAAGGGCTTGGATCCTCGTATTTATCAACACAGAGTTAAACTAAAACCAGAAGCGAAACCGATAGAGCAAACCAGCTACCGGATGAACCCACATTATGCATCACAGGTAAAGGCTGAACTTGATAGGTTGTTAAAAGTTGGATTCATAGTACCAATAGAACATGCGGAATGGATTTCACCGATTGTGATTGTACCGAAGAAAAACAAGCAATTGAGAATCTGCGTAGACTATCGGAAATTAAATGCTGCAACAGTACCGGATCCTTTTCCGATTCCTTTTTTGGATACTATGCTTGACAAAGTAGCAGGTCATGAGATGTATTCATTCCTAGATGGATACAGGGGATATAACCAAGTAAGAATGGCTGAAGAGGATATACCAAAAACTGCATTTATTACAAATTGGGGTGTCTTTGCTTGTACAGTAATGTGGTTTGGATTGAGGAATGCACCAAGCACATTTCAAAGATGTATGCAGGAGATATTTTCTCCTTATCTCACCACATTTATGCAAGTATACCTTGACGATTTTTCAATTTTCGGTAAAATGATTGCACATCTGGTACATTTACGATGTTGCTTTCAAAGATGTAGAGAATATAGATTGTGTTTAAACCCAAACAAATCTGTATTTGCGGTTTCATGTGGTAAGTTACTTGGTCACATCATATCGGCACAGGGTATTCAAGTCGATCCTGATAAAATTTCAGCAGTATTAGAAGCTCTGGTGCCTAATACACCTAAGGAAGTAACGCGGTTTATGGGTCAAGTGAGATGGCATGGAAGGCATTTACGGTGGCTTGCTCATGTGGCGATACCACTGAACAAATTAATTTCCAAGACTCCACGGCAATTCGAATGGACTCAGGAATGTCAGATAGCATTTGATCGACTGAAACAATTATTAACACAGGTTCCCATTTTACAGCCACCAGATTGGGATCATCCATTTCACGTATTTGTTGATGCATCTGATATAGCAATAGGAAGTGTACTGATGCAACAAACAGATAATTGGTTTAGACCAGTATACTATGCTAGCAGAAGATTAGCACCTACAGAGAAGAACTACTCGGTAACTGAGAGGGAATGCTTAGGACTAGTGTATTCGGTAAAAAAATTCAGACATTATTTGCTGGGCCGAAAATTTACATTTCATGTCGATCATGCTGCACTTGTTTACTTGGTTCGGCAGCAACATATAGGTGGCCGCCTAGCACGATGGGTTCTACTATTGCAGGAATTCGACTATGATGTCATTCATCGGCCAGGTAGTTCACATGCTTTAGCAGACTTTTTGTCACGCTTAGATTCAGGTGAACCTCCGGTTGGAATAAATGATACAACGCCAGCCATCTATACTTCAGAACCAACTACTGAGGAATTGTCAACCCAACCAGTACCAACTACGTATTATGATCAGTTATTGACCTTCCTTTCGGATGGATGTCTACCTTCTGAAGTTCCTACAGCTACACGCCGAAAAATTGCAGTTTTTAGTCGAAGATTCCGGTTAGTTGCTGGAGAACTTTATTATGCAGATCATACAGGAATCTTACTCCGGTGTGTTCCTACACACGAAGTAAATTCAGTCATCAATTTAGCTCACTCAAGTCCAACAGGAGGACATTTTGCAGCAGATCTTACTCACCGAAAAATTCTGCAAAGTGGACTTTGGTGGCCTACTATGTACAGAGATGTATTGGAATTTATCAAAACTTGTGATAGCTGTCAAAGAACTGGACAACCACTACAACGCCATTACTTTCCACTTCATCCAGTACTTCCTTTAGAACCATTTCAGAAATGGGGTCTAGATTTTATTGGTCCAATCACACCTCCCGCGGTATTCAGCAATAACCGGTATATATTGACTTGCACAGATTACGCAACCAGGTGGGCAGAAGCATGGCCTTTACGTTCGGCTACAGCAGTTGAAGTAGCGAAATGTCTATTATCAGATGTCTTTCCAAGATTTGGATTGCCACTAGAGCTTGTTTCAGATCAGGGCACTCATTTTATGAACAATTTGATGAAAGCATTAACACAGTCATTCCAAATCAGTCATAAATTCAGCTCACCATATTATCCTCGTGCAAATGGATTGGCAGAAAGTACCAACAAATCTTTGCTGAACATGCTTCAGAAATTGACTAGAGAAACACCGGAAAGATGGGATCAGTTGCTACCTGCAGTCTTATGGGCCTATCGCACTACATATAAGGTAACCATCGGCTTGACACCATTCAAGTTAGCCTATGGACTAGAAGCAATAGCTCCGATGGAAATTGTAATACCAAGTTTAAGAGTAGCAATTTCTCAGAAGCTTCTACCCGAAGAGTCATTGGTATTTCGGTTGGAAACACTTAGAGAATTAGATGAGCACCGATGGCTCAGTTTCTTAACTATGAAAGAAATCCAATTAAGACAGGCCAGGACACATGACCGCAATTTAAAGACCTCAGTATTTTCGGTAGGACAGCTTGTTCTTTTCTACAATGCGAAATCCAACAGATCAGCAAGAAAATTCAAGTTACGTTGGTTCGGTCCATTCAAGATTTCAGAACAAGTTGGTCCGACAACTTTTCGGTTGACTATGTTGACCGGAAATCCACTTCCAAAGGTAATCAATGGGTCGAAGCTGCGGCCGTATTATCCCAGTACTAGTACGCATTAAATTATTCGGCGGCGAACCGCGTTTTGTATAAATTTTTGTGTTTTGTACGAATCTTTATGTTACTAGCCGCCTCTCCCTACCGGTCACTCATGCACACACGCCAGCATGCAAACAGTACCTTTCACGCACCGAACAATGATACCCATTCCCCTTCCCTTTCTCACCGTGTTCTCCTTATTTAACCCCCTCGGTTGCACCTAAACACTATTGTGTTCTCGAGACTATACGTATTCCCTTGTCTTCTGTGTTATCTGTAAGAGTGTTTGTAAACACCATGGAAGCGCTAGCCAACTACACTGCTTTCCGTGATGGTATCCCGACGGACGTCGGCGAATACCTGCGGTGTAGAGGATTGTCCAACTTTGCTGAGTTGCCTTGGCACTCAGTGGAAGCCCATCCCTTCTCCGCACAAATCATCCACGCCATCGCCCAATTCCCCGTCACCGAATGACAGTGGGTCTTCCCTTCTCTCCCATATAGGACCGTCATCACCTTCCAAGCCTTCTCTGCAGCTTACCGCCTCACCCCACAAGGACGCGAAAACGGCCCTAGCATCCCTATCGCTCGCATGACCGCACTCTTTCCCCGCTCCTCATCCAACGAATATGCCATTCTCTGCCGCCCAGAACCCGAACGATCCGCCCTACAGTTTCTTGTAGCAATCCTCAACCTGCAAAAACGAACCTACGGTATCTCTCGCCCCTTCTACTCCGCTCTAGAATTAGCCACCCGTGAACCTGTAAACTTTGCCTCTTATTTCTTCCAACGAATCCATAAAGAATCCGTCGCTATAGTGAAACAACTCCAGAAAGGCAGCTCTCCGCGCTCTCGCCTCCCCCACATCATCTCCTTCCTCTTCCCAACCATTCTCGCTGCACAACCCCCACCCACAGGCCCAGCGCTTAGGCACGAAGAATCAGCACAACCACTCGAGGAAACTGAAGAAGACGACGAAGAGATCAATCAACTCTTCCGCACGAAGCGAATCAGGATCAGCTCTTCAGAAAGTGAAGTCCAAGGATCCGCCGGAAAGAAACACGACGCCGAAGAAGATCAGCAAGAAGAAACTTACCACGACACCGCCACTTCAATACACAACGACACTTCGACAGAGCAACAAGACCAACAAAACCGAGCAGATACAGAGATACTGTCCACCGAAAAGGAGTCTGAGCATCAACAGGTCGAACCGGAAACTGCCACAAAACCATTGGATGAACTTATTGAGGCCATCAATCATATAGAAGCCGAACAACAGAATGTTACAAAGGTAACCACTATTGACTCTGCTCTACCTATCCCACCTGTCAACCCTGACCTCCCACCGGAACCATCCCGCAGACTCGATTCTGAACCTACACCTTCCTCCTCTTCCTCCCCTAACTACTCTCCGCCAAACTCCCAAAACCTACTCACCGATACCTCCTCTCAGCCTCGTCAACCACCACCACCACCCACCGTATTTTCAGAACTAGCATCCATGGGTCAGTTTCTCATGCAGTTATCACACCAACTGCCCATACAATTTAAGGAAGCCACGGACAACCTGAAAGCCGAATATCAAAACAAGGTCGACGTACTGGAAGCAGACATCACCCCCCTCCAGGAAGAAATCGAAGCCACAAAGATTGAGAACCATCAGCTCCAGACGCAGTTAGCAGAGCTACAAGCCAAATTTTCGGCAGAACAGATCTTAGTAGAGCAACGAGATGTAGCCCTTGAGCAACTTACAGCCAAAGATCGACTCCTACACGCCGCGCATGAAGAAATCCGCGCCCTGAAGGCCACCCTCCACGAACATGAAGATATCAACGCCTCACTCGAAGAACTGATCGCAGAGACAAAGATTCAATTGCAGGAAGCAATCCAGAAGAATCAGGAGCAGTAGAAAGAAACCGAACAAATCCAAGAACAGTTACGGAAAGCCGAAGAATGCGCAAATGAAGTAAACAGTATCCTAAAACGCCAGCTGTTACGGGAAGGACAACACCTCAAGGATATCGACAGGACGCGCAGAGAACGAGATTCACTGAAGAAAACTCTGGATTTTCAAACCGAGCAGTTTGAACGCCAAGACAACCAAATACGCAACCAAAAGGAGTATATTGCAGAGCTAAAGACCAAACTAGACGAAATGAAGACTTCCAAGGACGCCGCACTAGCCAATGATTTTTATCTACAGGAAGCTTTTGTGCAGACCCAGGCCAAGAATGTACTCACCAAAGCCATCGCACTTAGCTCTGCTAGAATAGATGCCCAGCTTCTAGAGCCTGATACGCTAAAACAGCTATTAGGAACCCTTAAGAAAAAGATAGCTCGAACATTTAGATCGGCTAGGAGTATGTACCTCGAAGGTCTCATAGACGAATGAGTATATTCGCCCATCCAAACTCATAATGTATGAATATGATAATCGAATTTTGGATTTCTCACATTTTCGCAACCGACAATGTAACATGCGGCATAATGATTTTTATTCGGATACAAATATTATCAAGGGAGGGAAGAGTCATGTCATACTGACATACAATCAGTAGAGCAAATGGCCGTTCAAGCATCGGTGTCTATAAAATGCGTTTACAGAGTATAGCTTTCTAAATTAGCATTCTTCAAAATTCAGCACCTGTTAGCAACTTTTAGTATATTTTTTCAGTATACCTTCACCAAGCATGTCGGAATCTGATATTCTCCGCTGGCAATTCAGAAAGCGCGCCCATACGCAGACCTATGTGGCAACAACAACAAATACCACTCTACAAGATGAACCAGATGATGCAGTAACTTCTGCATCAGAAAAAACTCAGCATAAATTCTCCACCGAATTTAAAATCGAGCTCGACACCAAATCGCCAAAGAATGAAGAATGGCTACAGAAGATAGGGCTCCTCTAGTTTGCCCAATTACCGTGGGAACAGTGGATTGCTAATGATGATGCAGAGGACCAATTACATAGCATGCGACAAACCAGCGGTTTCATTCTCAATCAGGTACGATTTTCGCCCCAGCTCGTCTCAGCCGTATTTAAACTACCAATCTATGATGGTGCCCGATATCTTAAATGTTCAAATGAGGATCTGAAGAAGGAATTTGGCAACTGTGAAGGCCCCCGACGGTATTACATGTTGAAAAACACCACCTATCACCGACGAGAACAATTTCAATGGTATTTAGAAAAACTTTGTTTATTAGTAAAATTCGACTTAATGTCGAAAGAAAATTTTTCCCCCCTATTGCATGCCGAAGCAGGAGGTCCGGTTAGCTGGACACATTGGCTCTATGACCACCTCTACGCACAAATCATTGTTGGGGATAAGAGAAGATCCCACACCAATAGCAGACTAGCAGCCTATTTAGCTGCTATATTTAATTTTGTCCAATCTGTAAAAGATAAACAGTTACATTGGTCCCCCCCTTTTTACCCCGGTGAAAATGATCAAATAAATTCAGAACACCACACAGAGCCTCAGGAAGAAGCCCAACCCTCCACCTCGTCTGCATCTTTATTCCACACAGGTAACAGCGCACAGAATCAGACAGTAGGGACGCCATTTCGGCTGTCCATTAGAAGACGAATGGCAGACAACGTGCCAACTGCTAGTCCAAAGCAAGCACCGGATGACCCTCAACCTGATTTTGTTATAAGGATGCAAAATCAACTCCAAGAGGTTTCCCAATATTTACGGCAACAAGAACAAGCGATTCAGCACAGAAACGAGTTATTATTAGCAACGATGACTAAGTCCAACTCAGTAATGACACAGATGCAAAAAGAATTGGATGACAAAGATGCGTTAATACAGGTGTTACAGCAAAACAACCAGCATATTACGGCCGAATTGATCACCGCAAAAAAGTATGTCCAAGACCTTAATCAGTGGCAGCAAGCTATCCAAACACAAATTCAAACTGAAATGTCCAGTTTTTCTACCCTGAATGCTCACCTGCAAGCCGAAAATGAACTTTTGCAGTCAAGAATACAAGTATTGCAGGAATTCGAAAAGCAGATATTAAAAGATGAGGGTGTAGAACTAAATGCCACATTGATGACAAATGTGGACATAGATTTATTAAAACAACAGTTGGATAGCCGTGTTCAAAATAGCTGGACACTTTTTCGCAGAAGATGGCTGGCTATACTTGTTCCGCCACTAGAACAAATGCGATCAGAAAGGATTGGGGAGTCAAACCCTGGTATGGACCGACAGACACTGTAAAAGGATATTTCAGCCAGGTGGTGATAGGATACTGTATGGGTACATGGCTTCTGCAGAAGACATGGATATTTTCAACAAGCATAGCACAGGCATATCCAAGTTGAAATGGGAACTAAAGCGGTACAAACACGTACAAACTTTCAAGAAGAAGAGGATTCAACAGCACAGAGGGTACTTTGATTCCATAGACGAAGCGATTAAAGCACATGACAAGGCCAATTCACAAGGTCAAGTTGTCTGTGCTAACTCACAAACAGCTTCTTTTGATCTCGAGGCAGCTAACAATCATATCATTGTCTGGCCTCCTATTGTATGTATAAATAGACATGTTTTTTAGGATGGCTTAGATGTTCAAAAAGCTATTCAAGTCAAAAAGGAAGAGCTGCAACTGAAGAATACGAGTATGAAAAGCGTGAGCTTTTGAGGCAACAGCATATAAGAAAGCAGGACTTCATGAAGAGGCAACTAGACCAGCTATACGAGTTTGAGGAAGTTCTGGAGAAAGAGAAGACCTATCACGTACGGTGACACATTCGGGGTTCAAGGATATTTGCTGAATCACCAGTAGGATATTGGCATGCTGAACGTTTAGCCAGAGCCTTTGGGGATGCATGTAAAGGAAGGGAACATTGGGATAGCCCAGGCAAAAGGATATTACTAACAGTACTGCACCTGCGGGTTCGAGTCCACCGTGCGTGCCAGTGTTAGAGGGCCGCCGAACCAGGATGGATGAACCCGGATAGGTGCCGTAAAAAGTGGATTTGCGAAACCATTGTAGCAGATTTCTATTTAAAGCGCATAAAGGAAAGCGGTAAAGATCGGCAGTTTTTTTTTCGAAAAGAGTCTTTGTCCTGCTGGGCACTTAGTGAGTAGGGTTGATCACATCTCGAATTGAAGTGTTTGGAAATTGCAAGTATCGTATTGTATTCTGTTTGTCTGTTATATTGAATCAATTTGGGAGATTGCGAGCATCATATTTTGAAACTACGTATGAGATATTGATGAGTACATTGAGTTCTGTTCTATTCTATTCGTATCTAACTATTCTGCTATTCTCGCTGTTGAACCGATTTCCATTCGGTAGTCTGGTGTTGTGAGTCTATTTGATGATCAGTTATATACGATTCTAGATCTTTTCTGTCGTGAGATTTTGTGTTTGTCATCCTGCGAGAGACTGTGTAAGGTCAAAGTTAATCATCTATGTTTAGTATCTTTTCGGTTAAGTGACCAGATTCAATACAATAATCTGCGTTCACTGAGAATTCGATAAAGATCTGTATGTGGACAGAAGTATTGGTAAGTTTATTAATTGCGGTAGGAATTTGTGACTTGAGTCAGTATACGAAAAGTTTGGCGTAATCCCGATTATAGTTGTCTGTGTATTATTGTTCGGTGTACTTACCTGTCACATGGAATCGTCATATTGAATAGTATTCAATTACTGAAAAGTGCGTATTCTATTATTTACAAGTCACAACAGGACCTCTGCTCCATTACCATAGCAGATTCAGGCTAAAAGTCCTAATATTCACCGTGCCGAAGAGTAGTCAGTATTCAGACTCACCCACTGTGCTAAGACGTGAGGGAGTATTTATGATTGTGTGAAGAATTGGGAAAATAGTACAGGGCCTCTGTCTAACAGACCCCTACCACTCCCAAGAACCCGAGGACCCGATAATACTCTTCCGAAAGTTGGATAGAAGTATTATCGTTTAACAGCAACCAACAAAGCTGACTCGAGGTTGGAAGATTACTCAACCCCCTCAGTCAATTCTTAGCTTAAGCTAAACGTTAGCATTGTGGATAGGATCAAAGACGATAGGAACGATCAAGTTCAAGAGACTTAAATTTATCAAGTCTAAGACTAAAGATAAAGGTGTGTGATACGAAAACCTAAGGGAAAGAACATAAGTCTGATGAAAGGAGAACTCAAAGTACCACGGAAAGTCGATTCCTGACGCCTACATCAAAACAAGAATCTAAAGAAACTTAAAAAGAATCAAGTAAGAACAAAGAATCATTGACGATCTGAGAGTGTACTAAGTGTGCAAGGAAGAAAATTAATGAACCTTAGATCGAGCAAACATATAGGTAAGTCTGACTGACGAAGCCTTAGATCATCAGAAGCAAGTGTAGGCACTACTGCTCAATCGTAGGCTCAACAATTGAATACTAGTTATCCCTACGAGAGCTCAGACACGAGTGAATCAGAAATGGCATTTAGCACAGAAAGACCAGAAGGAGGGTCAAATGTAGCATATTTAGAAAAACCTGAAGGACCCTATAGAACGCAGTTAGAAGTTCTCCGAACCAACCGATTAGGTGCTCGCATCTATGAGGACGGTTTGCGAAGACAAGTGGTGCAAATGCACAACCCGGATCAACCCATTGGATTGGAATGTCCAGTGGTGAAATTTGAAAGAGATGCGTACATAGACAAGGAAGGAACGATGTACATCTTAGGTACGCAGCCAAACAATACGAATGAGTTTGGCGTAATTCAATTAGAGACGGAAGCTAAGTCTCAAGGAAAGGAACCATTGGAAGAACCTAGAACACCTAGAGGGAAATCTGTACTGACACGAGTACTAGTTCCAGATTGGACCCCTCAAGATAACAGAAGCATAGAGCTGTTTGTAAATAAAGAAACTGACGAAGCATTTTGGAGGTACAGAATGGAACAACCTAGCGAGGTAGGCTCCATCATAATCTACGATATCAACGACCCGGATACACCTGGAAAGGTTGTATACCTGGATGAGACTTCAGAAAGAGTCTTTGTGGTGCCAGACCACGCTAGAAATACATACACATGGAGAGGTGAATTGGTATTCCCTCCATCACGAGTGAACGTAAATGCGAGCCAACAAGGGGCAGGAACATCCTCAACCCATGGTAATCAAAGAGAGAAAAACAAAGATAGACCGGAAGTAAGCTTCAATCATCCCATAGGAAGAGATAGAACCACCATAGACACAGACCGAGTGGAGAGACAAAGAATGCCAGGTGGTAGAGATGATTTTCCTCTACCTAGACCTCGTGAACACGCAAGAATATTAAGACCCACTCAGTTAGTAAAATCCATGAAAAACTACTTTGACGGGATAGGAGATCCCTATGACCATGTTGCGGAATTCAAGCAAGTACTAAGAGCAGAGCAAGTCGAAGACATGTTCACGCAATATAACGCATTCGGACTAATGTTAAAGAACACCGCTTTAACTTGGTTCCAACCATTGCAACAAAGGCAATTTAGAGACATCCATCACTTTTTAGAGTCATTCATCACTGAATTCTCTAAAAGTGGGATCAGACACGACACATCTTCGTTGATTCATAGCTTTAAATAGACCCCTCAGGAAATAGTTAGACTCGATGGACGTAGGTTTAGACAATATGTTGAAAGATGTCCAATGCAAGAGTTACCCTCACAGGCCAAACAAGTGTCATTGTTTTTAGACGGCTTGTTGAGCTCTAAACTACGCTCCTATGTATACTTGAAGGAACCCAGAATGCTAGATCAGTGTGTAAGAATTTGAATAGACATTGAGGACAACTTAGGAGACGAGTTGGAACTCTCAAAAGTCTACAAGGACTCGGATCGTTCTTCTCTAGCATCCACAAAATTGTCTAACTCGATAGAGGACCTAGCAGAAAAAGTGGCCCAGAAACTAGGAGTTTCTAGTAAACAGATGCCCAAGTTAACAACTAACATACGTTGTTACACTTGTGATGGAAACCATTTGGCAAATGTGTGTCCGAGTGCGACACAACCGCAAGCCAATCCTAGTGGCCAATACTGTACGATTGAGAGAAGGTACACAAATCACACGGCTCAAGACTGCCCATATAACAAACAGGCAATGAGACAGAACTACCCACAAGCATACGCACAGCAAGGTAGATATCCAGGCCAATACAATGCTCAGCCTTATTACTATAGGCCTCCACAGAACTACCCGTATCAGGCTCAACAGAGACCTCAACCTGTCTTAGCTCAGCAGCCACCCCCACCAGCTAATGTCATCTCAGTTAAATATGCTACTGCAGAAGAGAACCTAAGTAGGGCCTTAGTGCCTTCTTCACCTTTGATCACAGAGGGTGACCCGAACTCAAACAGTTTTGACTCTACTCATGTAGATAGTCCACCCGCTTATTACATGGAGTCACCAGAACATGTGGAGACATATCATTATGATAGTCCACTAGTGGAACCTAGTTGGGAGCCCGACTATGCTAACGTGATGTACACAAACCCGAATCCGCGGCCCCAATTGAGACATCAAAGACCACAGGGCCCTAGAGGACCATGCTTTAGGTGCCAAGGAGATCATTTCATAAAGGATTGTCCACACCCTCCGATAGCAGGATAGTCGCAGTACTATAACATACAAGGCTTTTGTGCCGATTATGGTAAAGAGCACATAATCAAAGATTGTCTTAAGAACCCAGTTAATGCTTCAAATGTGACACCGATCAACGTGATAGGTATTGTAAATAATGCATATGGATCCAACCCTACATATGTGCCTATCCAAGCTATAACAAGAGCCTAGGCGCTCTTACAGAACCAACAGCTTAATCAGGAGAAAGTATCCAGAACTAGTGAAGTTGCAGAATCTAGCAGTAAAAAAACGAAATCTTGGAAAGATTCTAGAGAAAGAATCAAGAGAAAGTGGAGTAAAAAAATCATTGAGTTGGAAGGAAGTCTTAAGGAATCTAGAGCCAAAATCCTAGAATTGACTTCACAAGAATTAAATCAAGAGAACCCAGCTCAGAAATCAGGATCAGTTTTAGCGGAACCCATACCCGAAAATGTAGACATGATGTTTCGTGCATATCAGGCTAGAATAAAAGAAGGACCTCAAGTAGTTGAAATGAGTAAAAACTACCCTCGAGCAGACTTAGAAATTGAGAGGACTAAACTTTGCATGAAGATGGTAGAATTAGCACAAGCTTTGTTCGAAGCCTCTAGATATCTTAATTGGAATAACATGGCAAAACCTGAATTACACTTTCAAGGTCTAATGGAGAGGCTAGAATACTTGATAGAAAGCAAAGAGAAAAAGGATCAGCATAGGAATCTTAGTGTCCCAGAGACACAGGAAAGGAATGCACCATCCCTATCTCAAGTGCCAAACACAGAAGGGGAAGACAACCTGTCTTCTATACATAGATATTCACATGAATTTTTGAGAGAAATCCAAGAAGAGAAATGGAGAAGAGAACAAGGAACCCATCCTCCTATTCAAGAAATAGACGACTTGCAGGAACAATTTCCCCAAGACATCCCCTCTATTTACGATGATGTAGAGGAAGAACAACTGAGTGAACACACAGGTTTTGAATCCAATTCTTTACAAGAATTACCTTAGTTCACAGGACCTTGGGAAGCAAAGTCTATTAGTATGAGAGCACCCACGATAATAGTGAGGAATGAAGAATCAGTGATCCCTAGAAACACGGAAGTGATAAAGAACACTAAAGTGCAGTGTAACCTCACGCTCGAGGAATTGTTAAAGGTTAAACCAAAACTGTGGAAACATGTAGCAAATCAATTCCCTGAGCTTGCTACTACTCCCTCACAAATAGGATCACACAAGACGGTACCAGAGATAATAGTAGAAAAGATAGGAGATGTAAGCGAAGGAGAGGAAGGTAACACTTATCTTCCAATAACCCATCAGGGCTACCCCACGAAAGCCATCTTAGATTCAGGAGCCGGAGTAGCCATCGCTACCACCGCTTTATGGAAACGTTGGGGTAAGCCAGCACTAAGACCTACCAGGATGAAACTACAAATGGCTGATGGACACATAGAAAAACCATTAGGCTTACTAGAAGGCATATCTCTCACCACTTGTGGTGTGGAGTTTGAGCATACTTTTGCCATTTGTGATTTTGCTAAAAATCATGCTTATGAGATGATATTAGGACGACCATTCATGCGTCAGTTGCAAATTGTACAAGATTGGGGAACTAATTCTTTGTACTTGCAACATTTAGGAGTGACTACTAAAGTCAATCTTAAAGACTATTCACATCGAGATGTACCCCCAATACAATGGAATACCACCCATAAGACACCAGTAGAAACAGAATCAGTACACTCTTTGGAGTCAGACCCCTCATGGTTACACGAGGACACTCATCTATGGATGTGTAAGGTTGCAAAACAAGAGGAAGAACGGTTAGAAGCCAGGACCTTAGGTGCAGAACAACATCCACGAACCCTTCAAGATCGAGCTTACGCACCAATAGTATTTCCAGATGAAGAATTCGAACCCCATGGTTGGGCAGAGATCCTAGCAACCATGGATGTAGCCATCAATGAAGAACAATGGACACCCCACTGTGACGAGGATGGCTATGACATTTCAGTTTTCACGATAGAGCCAATCATGTGTGACTCGATTATTGAAGAATGTGAACCTAGCACTGATGCATTTGAGGATGCGAGTGATTTCGATTTAGACTCAATTATTATGGACCCTCCATTTGCATCAGAGGAAGAATATTTCTATGAAGTAGAAACTCATCCTCAGAAACATGAAGAAATTACAAATGAGGTGAGGTTAGCTACACAAGTAACCACTAAAGGTGAAGGAAAGAAAAGAAAGAAGAAAGAAATCATGTCAAAAACAGAAGAATCTTTGTTTGAGGTTCCCGAGAACTTCAAGAAATATGAAATAGAAGATAGACGAATAATGGTACGAATGCCTAACAGAAAAGTTGAAGTGGGAGAAGTATATGATAACCGAGAGAAAACCAAAAAAAAAATAGTAGCCATAGAAGGAGAAGAAGAAAAATGTACATACATTGGGCATGATTTGACAAATGAAGAAGAAGAAGAATTAGTTACCCTATTGCGCGAATATAGAGATGTGTTCGCTTGGAGTTACAAAGATTTGAAAGGAGTAGACCCGAACATATGTTCTCATAGAATCCCTATGACTCCAGATGCAAAACCAACGAAACAGAAACCATACACATATAATGATAATTACGCTGCGAAGATTAAAGAGGAGATAGATCGTTTGATAGAAGCAGGATTTATTTACGAAATCGAGCATACCGAATGGGTATCTCCCATTGTGGTTGTGCCCAAGAAGAATGGAAAATTGCTTGTGTGTATTAACCTTAAAAAGTTAATGCCGCCACGATTAGAGATAGTTATCCTCTTCCTATCACAGAACATTTATTGGAAAGAGTTGCGGGCAAGGAAGTTTATAGCTTTCTTGATGGTTTCTCAGGATATAATCAAGTAGCCATTGCTCCAGAAGATCAACACAAGACGGCTTTTGCCACAGAATGGGGCATATTTGCATTTCGTGTGATGCCTTTTGGGCTCACAAATGCACCCGCCACTTTCCAGCGACTCATGTGTCATGTTTTTAAGGAATTCTTATGCAAGAATTTGGAAGTGTATGTCGATGACTTATGTGCACATTCAAATGTAAGACAGACACATATCCCGGAGTTAAGACAAGTATTTGACAAATGTCGAGAATATCAGGTTTGTTTGAACGCAGAAAAGTGCGTTTTCATGGTCAGACAAGGCAAAATTCTAGGACACATTGTGTCAAAAAATGGAATTTATACGGACGAAGAAAAGGTGAAAGTGATTGCAGATCTACCTAGGCCAACTAACGTAAAAGAAGTACAAGCATTTATGGGTCATTGCGGTTATTACAGACGATTCATACACATGTATGCAATCATAGCCAAGCCATTGTACTCTCTTTTGACCCATTTTGAATGGACAGACGAATGCGAGAATTCATTCAATGAACTAAAACGACGTTTGTGCTCAGCACCTATATTGACAACCCCGGATTGGAGTAAACCATTCCATGTACATGTGGATGCATCCAACTATGCCATAGGATGTGTTTTAGCACAACCCACAAATGAAGGTAATATAGATCTCCCCATAGCTTACGCAAGTAGACAGTTGAACGCAGCAGAAAGAAATTATACCACTACGGAACGAGAAGGATTAGGAATGATCTACGCGATAAAGAAATTCATGCATTATTTCTTGGCAAACAAGTTCAAATTCTTTACAGATCATCAAGCATTACTGTACTTAGTCAACAAGCCATGTAATACAAGACGATTGATACGTTGGTTTCTACTACTCATGGAGTATGATTTTGAAGTAGTAGTAAGGAAAGGAAAGACACATCTTAGAGCTGACCACCTTTCAAGATTAACCTCAGGAGAAGCTCCTCAAGGGATAGTAGATGAATTACCCAATGCATACTTGTTTAACCTTGAGATAGCACCAGAATGGGCTAAGCCTATAGTCCCTATTCTCACGTATGGACCCAAGAATCCTAGGATAAGGATCAAAGAAGGAGAGATTACCAAGTTGTTGCTCTAAGGGTTGCCCATAATTTTTCTCATGCTATGGCATCCTTTAGCCCTCATGAAATTACCTTCTTTTTGTAAAGTAGGAGATGTCCATATGAACACTCTCCTAAAACCCCTTTTTGATAATTCCTCAAGTCTATGGTATTGAAGCCTTTCCTTGAAAACTCCTTTTTGAACAACTCCTTTTTGAACAAACACAAAAAAAACCCACGTAGAAATCCATGCGCTCCCTCTCTCTTTAGGTAGTTATCTTTTTGAAATTCCCATATCACATGAGATTCTCTTTTTGATTTAGCACATGTGGTCTTTTGACCACATGTTTTATTTACATATGCCTCTCTTCTTCTCTATATAAAGAAGAGCCTCATTTGTAAAAGGGAGGTCCCTTGGCCATGGCCTTGGCCTCCATTTTGGTAATGGAAGAAGGTGTCATTTGCTACTCTCCTGTTTCCTTGTGTGCAAGGCGATGATCTTGGTGTATGGATTTGCATGTGTGTGTGCATGGTTGGGAGGATGTTCCCCTTGCTCCTTGTGACGTTGGCCGTTGTTGCCATTGCTCCATGAGCGTGGGTGAACCTCTCCTCTCATTCTTTGCCCCAACTTGGAGAAACCTCTCACTTCCATGTGAGGCGGTTAGGGTTGTTGCTCCCCTTTTCTCAACAATTTGGCGCCGTTGCCGGGGACGTCGGCCTTTAGCCGTTGGTTTTTCCAAGTTTGCGTGTCCATACTTCGTGAGATGCACCTTGACACTTGGAGGAGGATGAATACGTGTGGCCTTCGGTTGGCCTTGGGTACCTCTCTTCGTTTAATTTTTGAGTAGTTTAGATCTTTATTTTTGTTTGTGGCACAAAAAAACACCCCCTAACCCCCTTCTCTCTCTCAGTTCTTCACACATTCACATCTCCACACACACATTTGGCATCACCATCCATCTCTGACATTTCTTGAATTTGGTGTTGGCCTTGGAGAAGGAGATGGGTGCCCTCCTCTACCCCTCTCTCTCTTCGATTTCAAAATAATAAAAATAAAAATGATTTTGTTTGTGCAATATGACACTCCACAAAATGTTTTCTCTCTCCTCCGCACAAAATGCAAGTTTCTTCACAATTCTAACGCCATTCGAAATACAAGCTGAGCGTGGGAAAATTTTTTGGAACAAGCTGGAATTGTTGAGTTGGCAGTTTCTACTTTTATTCTCTTTTTAATTAATGAATTGAAGTTATGCATGCCGCGGGTCTGTTACACAGTAGGACCAAGAGGAACATTAACTCTCCCGCTTCCCTTCGCTTTAGGCGGCTGACATGCATCTGACTCACGCATGTGAGGGATTTTAGGCAGCCTCTCCCTCTCAACTATGAAGCGGGGGAAGCGCCTTCGTGTTCCCCCTTTCTTCTCGCCAGAACTGCTGATGGGGCAGAATTTTTGGGCATATTCCCTCTTGTGGCAAGTTGAGCTCGGCTCCGTGCGAGGTTGGACTTGCATCTCCCATCTGTGCAGGCCCTCTTTTCTCGAAACTTTTATGCCTGAAGGGATTCCGTGGGTGGAGCATCCTCTTGCCCCCATCACACTTCCCCTCGAACTCATGGTGCGGGCATACGGAGGTCTTGTTCTCTACCTTCATCGGGATGGGCATTGCAGCTCTGCGCTCCTCATGTGATTAACAATGGAAGCCGATGTCTGAAATGCTGTTGTGGGAGCCATGGGTACCTGCGTTTGCTCGCCTATTTGGCATATCTCCAGGCCCTTATCTCTTCTCCATTGTCGAAACTCGGAAAATGTTGGGCTCCCCTGTTGTCTCACGTTTGGCTATGGTGCAAGAGTGTTGCTTTGTCGGGCTCCCGCATCCGTCTCATTTTGCTGTTATGATCACACAAAGGACTCCCTCTGATCCCGCTTCCTCACGCATATGGTTACCGCTCGCCTCTCCTTCGCTTCTCCTACATGGGGATGTCTGTCATCTCTTTGTAGCTTTTTAGGGGTTGAGCTTGTTTCGTGCTCCCCTCTATCTCCTGTCTCCGATTACACGGGATATAACAACATCAATGTGACATCTCCCTGGTGGCGCAAGGTGATGCGCTTCCCTGCTAACACCACCTCTGATCGAAGGGTGAGGCTGCTCCTTCTCCACTTATCATCATCCGATGTAATTTTTTGTAATTGTCTGCGTACACACTATAGACCTCAGCAACTATTGTGTAATAGCGACTACGGAGACCTTGAAGGGATGACCGGTCGTGAGGGCAAAGGCAACCCGATTCTTCCATGTGTTTACTTCTTCTGTTGTCATTGCAATTTTTGGATGCACATATGTGTTGTTTCCCCAGATCAAGCTGGGGGGTTCTACTAGTCCTGTTCTCTGTCAGGAGGGATGATTGTGCAGTCCATTGTTCTCAGTTTCTCGTTGGTATACAGATGTGGCAGGCCTTCCCTTATCTATGATAATCATGCTCTCTTTCTCATATGGAACTGGATGATGCTTATATTTATCTTTGAAAGTCTGTTTTCCCTTCTCTTTATTGGTTCAGTTCAATGTGTGGGCTGTTGTGTTTTGAATTTGTGGAAGGAGAAGCCTGGTTCATTTCAGGATCACTGGGCTCGCTACTACTGAAGTCATTTGGTTGGAAGAATGATTCCTCCGGAGATTTGGAGCTTGAAACATCAAAGAGATCTTTTCAGTATCTTTTTGTCACATTGCAAGATATGATTTCTGATGCCCGCATGGGCAAAGTGGTGGGTATGCACATGGTAACTCAAAACACATGTTGTTCTGCTTTTTTTCTAAAAAGTTGTGGGATGAACAAACTGAGTATTATGACAAGTGCAGGCATCTTCTCACATCTCTCCTCTTCCCTTAGAAGTTTCTTGATTTCCTCTCTTTGTGTTAATTAAAGCTATAGTTCTTCGCATACTTTTGCTTCGCAGGGATATTAGTGGGCATGTTTCTGTTATTGCAGAAGATCTGGAGTCCTCAACATGGCAGACCCTCGTCCAAAAAGAGAAATGATAAATTGTGCCTCTGAACTATCCATGTCCGAGTGACCATTTTGCTACCTAATCTTAAGCAGGGATCTGTTGTCAATGCTTTGTTCGTTCGGATGTGCATGCATACACGTGGGGTAATATGAGTTTCTTGTTGACAAAGGTTTAAAACTGTCAAAGAAAAAAAGGGGGACCTTCAAATGCTCTTATCAAAACAGGGTTTGCTCATAAGTAGTGATAACTCCCTCTTGTGTTTAAGTATGGTAGGCATGAAGAAAAAAATTGAAAATAGTATTCATACGAATGATAGCTCGGGCATGTGAGAGTATCCTAATTAGACGTTCTACAGGATTGGTACTGCTTAGGTTGCTTAGTGGCTGTGATTGCCTTATTATGTCCAAAACACCAGACCTTCCGGATCTAGGATTCTTGTGTAAATATGAAGGGGCTCTTCATTTTCTCATATAATGCTCATATTTTCCAAGTGTTACAAGCGCTGCAGAGGATCATTGTCTGAGGTGATCGATTAGAAAAGAATCCAGATAGGTTGATGTGTCGCCATCTACATGTGGCTATGGCAGGTTGAGCTCTATGCCCTGCCGGTGGAGTTGAACCGATCCAATCAATGGCCTTATACATGCAGGCGGGGGAAACTCAGTTTTCTTCCCGAATCCTTCTTCGTTGGCTGTGTATGCTATTTCTCTGATATGTTGGGGGCTTGCACACACTGTGGCCATCAGTTTGGGATGGAAGATTCTACATTATTAAGTCTTCTGTTATCATGAGTTCTTAACTTTTTGTCTGGGCTACGAGATAACTCTTCTCCTGCCTATATCTACAATGCTTAATCTTGTATGTTGTGGAAAACTTGATGATATACATATGCTGTGATCTGTTCTTGTCATACATTTTGAAAGACTGATGTTTGCATTGGTGTATACGGAGGGCCAAGCATTTAAATGCTCCCCTACCTTGTGCATTATACACCCTGCAGATCTGATGGAGTTGTGCTCTTAAGGACTATCCTCTCTTCCTTCTTGGATGTTTGATAAATGGTGGGGGAGTGCGTGTTCCTCTCATTCGGATATGCTTGCTAAGTAAAGAATAGGTGAGGAGGGCCTCACATAACAAGGTATTCACACTCCATTTGAAGTCACCCTGGGTCACCTCAATACAAGGTCGGTTACAGGCTCTCCTTCTCATCAGAAAGGCAAGACCTTTTTGACTCCCTAAACTGCAACCTTTCCCATCCATTTCTTTTCTACAAGGCCCCTCTTTTTCTCTTCTCCCCACCCGCTGAATGCCCAGGGTTAATGAAACCATGCAAGCTAGGCATTCTTGGTCCTGATGGAATTGGGATGTTGACATTTTCCATGGGAGATTCACACCTAACGAAGAGCTGTCTATGTTTATAACAATTGTAGTTATGGCAATTTCCGCTCATTTCACTGTAATGTTTGCCTGTGCAAAATTGGGAGCCATAGTTGATGATCTTTGCCCATGCATCATGATTTCAAGATATATGCCGAGATACATCTGTTCAACCCTGGTCCTTGTGCAGGTTCTCATCCCTAGCTGTCTAAACTATCATGCATAAACAATATCTCTGGGGGAAAGGCTCTCTGAACCTTGTTCAGGCATAAAGATGAAAGTACTGGATTAGAGTGGCATTATGGGTAACTGCCCCACATGAAGGATTGTATCCATAACTCCTGCATACATTAGACATGTTTGTCTCCTCGTTATGTATGGAAACCTGGATGAAACACTTGGCTTGCCCATTAGCTTGGCCTTCCTGAGAGTTTAATTTTAAAAAAAAAAAAAAAAGGGTATATGCACTTTGTAAGGATCGACCGTGATTAATAGTCAACTGCTATAATGGCCTTCATTTTTCTTGAGTGAATAATTTATGTTCAGAAATACATGCGCTTTTTGTTTTGCTCTTATGGATACTCGGAGATCATGAGGATGTGTTAGGAAGCTGCACATATGGTCTAAACAATTGAGTATAATTTTGAAACATCACTTGCCATAATCGTTTTTAAGATAGTGAGGTGAATGTTATTTACTCACATTATGCTGGTCATTGACTTACAGAAAATGTAACAGGCAATCTTGCAGCCTTTGGCCAAAGGAATCTCTCGGAGTTGTGGCACTTTGCTATGTCATATTGACTTCCCTGTTTTATGTGTGCCTCAGGATAGGAGCCTCTAGCAACCAAGGCATTTGGGGGTTGGCAATAATTTTGACCACACTACCTACTATCACTCTAAAAGCATGTCAAGATTTTTTCTCATGAAATTATAATTGATTGTTTAATGCGAGTGCTTATTATTAGTATTCACCGATGCTACATGCTCTTTTGGTTTTGCCATATATAAAGGTAGTATCTTTTGACAATTCTTTGAAAGGATGACAATAGGAGAAGATGTTCTTGAGGCCTACAATGCTTGAAGCTTGATGGTTTGTCCTTGGTTTTTGGTTCACATGTCTACACATCCTTTCCATATGAAAGTATCCATAACATTTTGACTCTCGGTCCGTAAAACTAATTGTCATTTGCATTGCAAGTGTCTGCTTTAAATTCTCAGAAAAGGATTTGACGAAGAGATATTTGGTTCATCTTGCATATCGTTCAAAAACACAGTGAGCAGGGTTCTGCGGATCTGCAGAAGGGAGGTCTAGCCTGGTTTAGGATTATGTAACCACCCTTCTTGGTAACCGAATCCCTTCCAGACTTTACTTAGGATAGTCACCTGGCTATGTATGAATCAAAATTGACCTTGGGCTAAGACATAAGACTGAATTTATCTTCCCAATCTCCGGACAAATAAAGAAGCTAGGCTCTGGCTACTTATTATGAATCATCAAGGTTGTTGGATATTCTGCTTTCATGAGAATCTTAGGAGTAGCATTTATGGCATTTAGTGTCTAGGGGTGATGGTCTATTGCTTGACAAATTGCCTGCTCCATATTTTAGACAAAGAAATTGAAGTTTCTTGAAGATATCTTGATTAAAAGGAGACACTGTGGATTGAGTAATTGTTTTTTTTCCAGGGAATTTGTTCACTGGTTTCACAATGCTCATATGGTTCTCACTTACTCATTTGCTCAGAAATTGCTTTCTACAAGTCCAAGAGGAGGGAAGCTGTGGATCCTAAATTTTCAGGGATAAATGTTGGTCTATCTTTTGTTAAATGCTTATATGATTTAGGAGATTAGAATGAGCCTTATAGGGTTAACACTAACTGAACATGTGTCCTAGGACTGTGGCCCTCATTACCACTTCCTCTGTTTTGTAAGGATTGATGTGCACTTCGTTTAAAAAGTTCTCTTTGACAGGAAAAAGAAAACTCATTATGAGAACTTGAAGAGCTTATCTGACTTAATGTCCCCTGAAGTGGAAACTAAATTTGAAGTGAATGTTTATCTCATTATTAGATGCAGCCTACTTGCTTTTTGCATGTTATTTCAGGTTTGGGAGCTGTTGGAGAAGACATGTCCAGCCTTACAAAGGACTGCACAGGGGGATGCATGCTGGGCTGACTGCCCCCCAAGGGGATTGTGTCGCCCAGCTGTAAAGATTGAAGAGTTGCAGATTGAAGGATGGACTGAGGGCTTGCAGTATTGCAGATATGAAAGATTGAAGGCTGGTGTGTTGCAGGTTCAAAGATCAATGAAGAGTATGGAGACCTGAAGACTGCAAACTGCATAATGGAAGATTTGCAGACCTGGAGCTTTTCAAAATTGAAGACTCAAGCTTGATCCAGTTCAGTTGCGTATGATCTTTCCTCTTAGCTTTGTCGAGGACGACAAAGTCTAGGAGGAGGAGGAGTGTTGCTCTAAGGGTTGCCCATAATTTTTCTCATGCTATGGCATCCTTTAGCCCTCATGAAATTACCTTCTTTTTGTAAAGTAGGAGATGTCCATATGAACACTCTCCTAAAACCCCTTTTTGATAATTCCTCAAGTCTATGGTATTGAAGCCTTTCCTTGAAAACTCCTTTTTGAACAACTCCTTTTTGAACAAACACAAAAAAAACCCACGTAGAAATCCATGCGCTCCCTCTCTCTCTAGGTAGTTATCTTTTTGAAATTCCCATATCACATGAGATTCTCTTTTTGATTTAGCACATGTGGTCTTTTGACCACATGTTTTATTTACATATGCCTCTCTTCTTCTCTATATAAAGAAGAGCCTCATTTGTAAAAGGGAGGTCCCTTGGCCATGGCCTTGGCCTCCATTTTGGTAATGGAAGAAGGTGTCATTTGCTACTCTCCTGTTTCCTTGTGTGCAAGGCGATGATCTTGGTGTATGGATTTGCATGTGTGTGTGCATGGTTGGGAGGATGTTCCCCTTGCTCCTTGTGACGTTGGCCGTTGTTGCCATTGCTCCATGAGCGTGGGTGAACCTCTCCTCTCATTCTTTGCCCCAACTTGGAGAAACCTCTCACTTCCATGTGAGGCGGTTAGGGTTGTTGCTCCCCTTTTCTCAACACAAGTCTCAAAGATATCAAATCATAGCAGGAAGCATATATAAACAGGATAATCAAAAGATTCTTGCTTGTTGTGTAGATGAATCAGAACATGCAAATTGGTTGCAATTAGCACACATAGGTGCACTAACGCAACATCATTCGAAACATCGTACGTTGCAGACTCTGCATAGACTAGGAGTCTATTGGCCTTCAATGGAAGCAGATGTCTACAAGTTGTGTAAGGAATGCCATGTCTGTTGTGAAAGACCACCAGTAGAACATGCCACGTTATATCACGTGTCTCTCACACCAGAATGGAGCGAACCCTTAGTGAGATACTTGAGGACGAAAACATTCCCTCAAGGAATGACTTTAGCATGACAGCGAAGTCTAGAGCAGGAAGCTCAAGACTATTCACTTATTGGCGACAACCTATACAAACGCGGACGAGACAGATATTTAAGACAGTGTGTTCATGAGAGCGATTATTTGAGCGTACTAGAGACTGCACACTAAGGTGTTGTAGGAGGTCATTTTGGACCCGATAGGATAATCAAAGCCATCCTCTTTGCAGGATTATGGTGGCCCACTCTTCACATGGATGCACATACCTATGTAAAGAGATGTGATGTGTGCCAAAGAACTCAGTTTCCTACTCGCAGAGATGAAATGCCATTAAAACCCATGATGGGCAGACATGCATTTTCCAAGTGGGGTATAGACTTTGTAGGACCCATTAACCCCCCTGCAAAAGGTACACATGCGGAATACATTATTGTTGCAACAGATTATCTTACCAAATGGGTAGAGGCAAAAGCCACAAAAAAGAATGATGCACACACGACTGCAAAATTCTTATTTGAAAATGTCTTTACAAGATATGGATTGCCTATAGAGTTAGTGAGCGATCGAGGAACTCACTTTCTAAACCAAGTCATTGAATATTTGTTACAGGATTTTATGGTGATTCACAAGAAATCGGCACCATATCATCCTCAGGCCAATGGTCAGGTGGAAAGCACTAACAAGATCCTATGTAATGTACTGACGAAACTCATGAACAACAAACGTTCAAATTGGGACAAACAATTACACCACACTTTTTGGGCATATCGAGTGGCCTACAAGACCGTACTCAATGCAACTCCCTTTCAGATGGTTTTTGGTGAGAATGCTGTGCTTCCTTTGGACTTCTTGATACCGACCCTTAAGGTTGCACAAGAACATCAGTGGACCGGCCATGAATTATTGGCAAGAATAATGGACTTGGAACGATTAGGAGAAACCAGGCTGAAAGCAACAACAGGAATATATGCAGCAAAGAAGAGACAGAAAGCATATTTTGATGCACATGTGAAAGATAAAGGCTTAAAAGAAGGAGATTTAGTTCTAGTACATACTCTGAAACAGCACGCATGGAAGTTAGAAAAGCGATGTTATGGACCTATGATTATTAACAGACTCTCAACAAGTGGAGCAGTACAATTAGCCACCTTAGAAGGAGACATACTGCCTAATTACATTAGTGGCTGTAGAGTCAAGCTATATCAGGAACCTCAAACTGAGGACATGCTTAGACGACTCACGTTGGCAAAGAAGCGTAAGGAGGAAGAAAATAGAATAAGAGCTGAAGCTCAGGCAGAAGCTATAGAACGCATTAAGCGCATGAAGCTAAGAAGACAAGGACTAGGGAGAGAACATTATAATCATCTGGAAACAACACCCAGATATCCCATGGCCATGTGTCAAGTAAAGTCAACCACTCATCCTAGCATAGTGGACAGGAGACCATTCATTGCAGTCAGGCTAGAGCACGACAACCCTTGCCAAGAACTCAGGGCTTTGATTGATTCAGGCGCTGCGACTAGTGCGATTAGATGGTCCCACTATAAGGATTCAGGAATAGAAATGCGGCCAATTGAGGCATACCTCATAGGGCTAGGAGGCATGGAAACCCCTTGCATGGGTGAGGTGGACCTTCCTATCCTCATAAACGAAGTGACCTTGACAGTGAAACTACTAGTGTGCCATGATGACGACCTGATAGAACCCCTAATCCTTGGCCAAGATTGGCTATATGATCACTCAGTGGACCTAAATCTTAGACAAGGCTCCTTGCAGATTGGAACCTTAGATCAGAAGCGAGTGATACCGCTTGACTTCCCTAATGGCATCCTGATTGAGGTTTGTAGCCCTAGACCCTATGAAATGCATGCGACGGAAGACCGGAAGATCTTTGGTCAGATCAGTCACATTACGTCTACACCAACCCATGTGGGCTTGGCTATGGACAATTGTCAATCTAAAGGACGTCAGGAGATTTTCCCTTGGGCTTCTAGCAAACTAGAAGGGGTAACCACCCAACAGATGGGTCAGGAGGGTTACATCAGCGGACAAATGGACACTATCACCTGCGGTGCCCATCCTTCCACACTTACTGCGGACTGGCCTAGATTAAAAGTACAAAATGGAGCACTTCCTAATGGGCAGGTTTCGCAAGTGTTGGACCTCCCTTCTTTTCCAAAGCAGAGTGTCCATCCGACCTCTCAACCTCAACCACAAAAGAGTCAACCACGACGAAGGAACCCAGACCGATGACAACATCAGACGACACAAGGAAGAAAGCTGCAGTCTCAATATCATAAAGCAAGAGGCACAAGACAAATATGGGTGCCAAAAGGACAGAAACCACCAATAGATTTCAACAACGCAGACAATGACAAGAAGAAGTCAAGGCAGAAGCAGTGTCAATATTCAACACCTCCTCGACCTTCTTCTACGAATACAAACATTCGACAAATTTGGATCGCCAAGAAGTACCTTACAAACCGACCCACACCCACGCAGATTCGGGTACCCAAACATTGTATTATAGCTCAACCCTCAAGCCTTGTAATATACACCCCTCAAAAATCTCTTCAACCCTCCATACCACCAAATCCGATATCATCTTTTGTCCTTCCGCAGAGACCTATCATCCGCACACGAGCTCTTAGGAAGTGGATACCGAAACGTATCCAGAAGTCTTCTCCTAACCCATTGTCTAACATAACTCCCACCCCGACTAATCTACAACCTTGTAATAACTCATTCATGACTAAACCTTGTATAAATCCACACACTATAACCCAACATGACCTGTAATAACATCTCATCAAAGAACTGCATGCAATATCTGAAAACATATAGGTGTCTAGAGACCTGCACTAGTTCTGCAAGAAGCATTGCATCAATCACATCACAACACTTGGCTACACGGGTTACACATCGGCTATGGAAAGGGATTGCGGTCTCACCTTAATGGGATCATAATTAATTTCCATACTAATGTGCTAATCTTTTGTAGCAGATCTTTTCCATTAGCACGTCAATCATCATGCAAACCAAAGAAGGAACATCTGAAGCTGGAACCAGTATACCCAGGGCTACTATTAGTGATTTACTTGCTGAGCCCCATCCGACGGCTCCACCGCCAGAATTTCAAGGTTTCCAAGGACCGATGCCTATTGACGATCCTCCTAGAGGGTATACTGAGAAGATTCATCGTAATTCTCACTGGTTTCAAGGGCTAGCAGGACCATTGGTGGATGCTGAGTTTATATTTGAGGCTAATTTGACTTTTGATGACCGTACCTGGGGCAAATATCAGTTTCTCTCAAGAGAGTTCGAAGGGCTATAGAACACACAAGACTTAACACATGTTTGGGCAAGAGCCGGCTTCACAGAGTATTTCAGTGACCCTTTGCCTAAACCTGACTTCTACAGATGCTATTACTTAATCACCACTTTGATAGCTTCGAAGAATAAGGATCTGCCCGGAACTTTTATTTTGCCATCTTTAGTGAACGATCCGCCATATAAAAGATTTTATCTTTCTAAAGATTTGATTCGAGCTGCCATCAAGATTCATGGAACCCACACACCCACAGAGCGAGAAAGGTTAGTTCCAGACCCTATGAAACGTGGGGACGTCACTAAGTGGGAAGAGATTTCGGCGATCACACCTGAGCTTTCAAAGCCACTGCGAATATGTATGTAGCATTTTGCTTTCCCCGCTCAGGACAGATTCACAATGCCTCACAAACGAATATGGTTTGGTTTGTATTTGTCTTGTATCGGACCCTAGATAGTTGATCTAGCTAGCTGGATCATTGATCAGATGTATTTAGCACAACATAGATGGGAAAGAAAGAAAGTCATCAATGGATGCTGCGCACTGACTAGAATTGTATATATGCGCTTAGCATATGACTTGCCGATTGAGCGAGCAATGACAAGTGAGGAGCTGAAAGCGTTTAAAGGAACCACAAAGAAAGCTAGGAAGCCCAACAAAGGAAGAGCAGGAAAGCGAATGAGAGGAACTATCCCCTGCCTTCAAGTGCTAGAATCACCCTCACCACAACCCTCTCCTGAATAGTCTCCTACTGAACCCCTTGTACAACCCATTCGCATAAGCTTATCGAGACCAGTTACAACAGAGGGCACTACCAGCACAGTCACTACTCAAGCAGCCCCAGTCCCAGGACCTACCACCACTACAGCAGAAGTTCCCACCACTATTGGTGCGGAAGCTTTCTCTTTTCCGATACCCCATTTAGAAGCAGAACAAGCAGATACCACATTTGATTTTGAGATGCAGGATGTATTTTCAAATGAATTTCAGTTTTCAGAAGGCCAGATCTTCTCTCAGGAATATGAAAGGCCCAGCTACCCTACCACACCGTGAGATCAACCACAAGGACAAATAGTGTCTAGTTCTGAGGAAGAAAGAACGGAAACCGACGAAGATGAAGGCGATGAAGAAGCCAGCCAGGGCACTCACGAATCCCAAAAGCATGGACAGACAGATGAACAAGGATGACAAACGGACACCCAAGGTGACACGAGCACACAGGAAGAAGAAACCTTCGAAGCAGCAGCTTATACACTGGCCATCAAAAAGTTATACCGTACTATGGAAAAGGTTTGGGCGCATAAGAAGTTGACTGACGAAGAGAGCCAAACACTCATAGAATAAGAGCTTGTCTCGGGCGGGTTCGAAGAAGTATACATCAGAGGTTTCAGAGAGCTTGTCAAATCAGTTGGACCCACTGAAGCCTTAAGATATTTGCAGAGAAAACCGCTACCGCAGTATGATCCTCGCAGAATCCGCCTACTAACCAAACCGGGTGAATACATTCGGGTACCCACCGGCGATCAGTCTTCAGAATAGGCCAGGGAAGCACGTATCATCCTTGAAAGCTCATTGGCAGAGGACACCATTATCGTCGACTCCCCACCCCATACTACCGCTGTACATACCACCACAGTCGTCGAAGTATCGACCACCCCAACCGCTCCTCCATCACCTCCCATCCATTCAGTCTCCCCCATACACCCTCCTTCTCCCATAACAACATCCTCCTTCTCCGGTGGAGTAGCAGAAGTCGTCCTTACTCCCATTCATCCCACAATTCCCGCACCCACTCAACCTAGTCTACCCCCTAACACATCCGCCTTTCTATCCAACCCATTTCTCGATCCATCTTTTCCATCCTTCCCCACACCTCCAAGACCCCTTTTCCCATTCCCACCTCCATTAACCTTCTCCCCAGTCTCACCTCCCCGACCCACCGTAACCCCTCTTTCCCCTTTCCACCAAGCCGTCCAAGACAACCCCTCTGTAAATTACTCAACCTTTGTAAATCCTGTATTTACACCCACACACTTACCCACGATCACACCACTATTCACAGTCACCGCACTCGACACCACATCGAGCGATATGGATATATCACCCCCCACTGCACCTCCACTCACTTCATTTGTGGCACCACAATATTTAAGCACACCACAATTTTCCACAATCACCACAGCATCCACTTTCCCACCCCCATTCCCCGTTCCCTTTGCATCTACACCCACTGCATCTTCACTTAGCACACCATTAATATTATCACCTGCCATAGACACAACATTTCGACAGATGTTTACGTGTATGACGCAAGTAAGAGATGAGTTCACATCTCTTGGAAATAATTATCAGCAGCTGCAGAGGACAACCAACGACTTACAATCGCAGCTTAATTCATTGATGATTGAGAATGCCTCATTGAATACTCGATACCAAGAATTACGCGAGGCATACCACAAACTGGAAGTAGAAAGTGAAGAGAAAGCCAAAGAGGCCACTGCTGATCTTGACAATTTGTTAAGGGCCTAGACAGTTCGCAATGCGATGCTGACTCGGAACATGGGCTTACTCAGAAGACATCTAGAAGTAGCAAAGGAAGAGAACCAGCGGCTACAAGAGCAAAACAGAGAAAATTTAGAAGCTGCTCTCGATCATCCAGACCAACCATTAAGTCCTAGCCGGTTCAAAGTAGTGCCCTCCGAATCAATGAAAATGTTGCTCGATGATCACATCAGATTGCTCGATGAATATGATCGAATGAACGAAGAATATCAGAAGCTAAAAGATGATCATAAGCTACTCCAGCTTAGAGCACCGGCAACACAAGGACTCCCACCTCCTGTGGACCCATCTCTTGACATCCTATAGGAACTCAATGCATTACGGGCCCAGGTATCAACTCTTGAATCAAGGATAGCTATATATGAAGCACTACCAAGGCCAGATTCCCCACTAGAGCTCCCAGCTGATGAAGAAAATGTAACTATTCCGGTGGAGGAAACCTTTGAAGAAGCCTATGAGCCACAACCCATCCCAGGCGGACGAGTCACGGCTGAAGGCCAGACGACTTACGAACTTCCTACTCCCGCATGGATGAAGACAATTGAAGAGCTTGGAACAACCCATTCAGCATGAGTAGAGGTGCAGTTGCACACAATGGCAATGATTGAGGAAAGAATTCTACAGTCGCCCTACTTTGCTCATTTGGCCCAACGCAGATACATATTCGAGCATGAGTTATAGAACAAACCACATTTCATGTTAATGGCAGAATATCAGTTAGCCATAGAGAAAGAAACAGGCAAGAAACCATCTCACGCTACTCAATTTGAACCTGAGGATTTGCCACTGGATGCGCAGCAAGGCGAGATCTATCAACCAGATTGGCATAAAGATCTTTTACAAGAATATCCTGCGATGATGAGTACTTGGGTTAAGGCACCTTTACATTTAAAATACAACCCATGTTGCGGACCAGTGCCACGTCGCCATTCCTGGAAGGCATTTGCGATTAAGATACAAAACAACAAGCAATGCCAGGATTGGCTAAACTACCCATACTTCATGCCACCTACAGGACCACCTACAATCGGATATATGATGGCCACGATTCGTGGCTCCCTTGCTTGAAACATATGGATGATATAGCAGCGCACATGACTGTCAAGATATTTGACATGATGCAGATGGTTTTTAAAGTCTTCAGACACGTCAAGGCACCTCATGTAAACACCCCGGGATTTGAGCATGGCAATCTAGATCTGGCATATGACATCAGTACAACGCCATCGCTTCGGGTGTGTTATGCCTGGCATTGCAGAATTAAATACCTACCGGCGTGCTACAAGCAGACCTTCGAAGAAATGTTCACAACCGGATTCTGGGAATACCATTCAGAAGTGTTCATCAGCAGGCCCACACATTTGCTTCAATTATTCACCTGTGAATAGATGGTTTATTCCACACATTATCAACTCCCACCACTTGATGAACCGCAACCAATTGATTGGGAGAAACTCGAGGCAGATTTGGCCCGAGGCATTCGAATATCAAAACACACCCTCGCTCAGGAACTACTACAGAACTACATCCGACAGACCGCACAACAAGGTTCTGTCGAGGACGACAGAAGCGAGAGGGAGGGGGGTGTTGGCAGCAACCAGAGGCATAGAGGATGCAGAAGCATGTAAAGACAGAGCAAGGAGCCAGTCGAATCAATTTTTTAAAGATTATGTTTTATAAATATTCTTCAAAAAACCTCCAACAGTGATTTTCATTACTATTGTAACATATGTAACATAGAAAAACCCTTTTTGTAATCCATAGCTCTATTTTGTGCAAGCCGAGGAGTCCTCGAGCTTGAGGAGCTTAGGTAGAAGGAGCGTATCAATTTTGGTTATTCTTAGACACCGTTTACCCCTTCAAATAGCACTTAGGACCTATTTTTTAACTATGCCGGTCACTAGATGTGTAACCAGTCAAAACTAGTTTAGAATCTATAAAAAGAGCTAGAGAGCTCATTTTTGAGGTTAGCTTGTTTGAGTAGAGAAGAGCTTAGAGCTATTTGGAGCTTGTAAGAGTGTTCTTGAGCAATAGAGTTGATTTCTCACCTTCCATTGTGTCTTGCTTATCTCTTTGTAGTGTGTGTGTATGTGTGTGTGCATCTCTATGCTTCTCACCTTCACTCTCACTTCATCTCTCATTCACGATCTTCATATCACTCCTATCTCTTCCACGGATTGACATTAAGGAGGTGGAGCTTCTTAACATGGTTCTCACCATTGTGCTAGAGCAACACACACCCTTATTTGTCTTGAAGTGGGTAGTTGGAAGGAATATTTGCAAAGATCTAGAGAGATATGAGCACATGTTCCCTTTTTTACTTTTCAAAAGGAACACATGGGGAATTGTGCTTAGCCTATATTTAGAGGCTCATTTTTGTAAAGAGGAGAGCTTTTGGTCGACGTGCTCTCATGTATATATCCTTTGAATGGAAGAACTCTCTTTTCTCTTAAGGCTTTGTGCATATGTGTATTTAGTCTTAGAGTGTGAGAGAGTGAGGTGTGTGCATGCTAGCATTTCCTATGTGTGTAAGTAGAGTGTTGCAACTTTCTTCTATTTTACATATGTGAACAGGATCCTTGACTCCCTTCTCTCCATGTTTTCAAGCATGTGGCATAGTTGCGGGCTGATGGCCAATGGCTTGAACATGTCGGAGGTTGGGGTGGATGAAAGGAGAGTCCTTCTTGAGCCTTCCTTCTTGCTTCCATGCAAGGTGGTGTGGTCTAGGCTCCCCAAGGGCATCCTACACTCTTACAAGTGAGCCGGCCCGCGTTAAGCGTCGTGGGCAAATGCGTACAACGGCCCCTCGATGGCAGGACGACGCTTTCGAGAGGTGTGTGCAGAGGGGACTAGCACGAGGGCTACCGCATGGAGATCGCAAAGGTCGCTTGAGTTCGCTTGAGCGTCGCTAGAATTCTTTGTCTTGGAGGCTCACCATGTCCCGCTATAGTTGCGCAGAATTTGGTGTCGGCCGGCAAACTGCCCAAGCACCAAAAGGGGCTGGACAAAAATACAAGGGGGGAGGGCTCTTGCCCATGGGTTGTCACATATTCTCCCCCGCTTCGAAGAGCTTTTCATCCTCATAAAGCTATGGTATCCTAGCTTGGGACGTTGAAGGATGAGTCGTTTGAAACGCCCCAATGAGGGGTTGGGCTTTCGGAGGCATGTTGTTTTTAATTACCCATTTGGCTTCTTTTAGAGGCCTTCCACACCATTTGACTAAAAACTGAGTGTTGTTCTCTTTAAGTATCAACTCGGGATGTCGCTGCTCAATTGGATCTTCCACTAAAGTGACTTGACGTCCTAAACGAGTATCTGGGCAGAAGCATTTCAATAAAGTGACATGAAAAGAATTGTGTATATGAATATTCGGTGGAAGATCAAGTTGTTAAGTAACTTTATTAAAACGATGACTAATCCAATACGGCCCATAGTATCTATGATTGAACTTGGGTGGGAAATTCCTTGGGAAAATGATATTCTTGGCATTCACGAGAACTAAGTCACCCACTTGGTAATATGGAGCTTCTGTATGGTTTTGATTGGCATTTTTTACCATCCTTTCTTTGCTCTTGATGAGAGCTTCCTTTGCTTGACGAAGCTTGGATTGCCATTCTCTAAGAAATTTTCTGCACTCATGGTCGGCTGCCACTAACACCTCATCTGACATGAGTGCCATGGGTGTGATCACTGCTTGCCGGTGGCCAGCTCAAAGGATGACATAGATGTGCTTGAATGTATGGAACTGTTGTAATGAAATTCCAAAATATCTAAGTGTTTTGCCCAATCTTTTGGTCCACTTGCACATAACTTCACAAATAGTTCTCCACTGTTTGATTGATGCATTCAGTTTGCCCATCTGTCTCGGGGTGATAGGCTGAGGAGAATCAGAGTTGAGTCCCTAAGATTGAGAATAGTTCTTTCCATAGATCGCTCATAAAGCATGTATCACGATCTAAAATTATAGCCAAAGGTAGACCATGATATTTGAAAACTTTTTGGAAGAAGGTATGTGCCGCTACCTTTACTGACATAGGTGGCTTCATGGGGATGAAATCATATGCTTGTTTTGAAAATTAATGTACGACTGCAAAAATTGCATTGTGTCCCTCAAAAGTGGGCAAATCTGTAATGAAATTCATACTTACCATATCCCATAGTCTGTTCGAAACTGGCATCGGCTGTAGTAGGCCTACCGGTTTGATCTTCTGTTGTCTTACCAATTGGCAAGTTGGACAAGTTTGCACATATTCAACCACATCTGCTTTCATATTCGGCCAAAACACATGTTCTTTTAAGTGCTCATAACTTCTTCTTTGTCCACTGTGTCCTGCGAGTTGACAATCATGTGCCTCCCATAACAGCATCCTTTGTAGCTCTGCATTATCTGGTATATAAATTTTCCCTTTCCTATATAGCATGTTGTTCATGATCACATATTTCCCTTTGTGGTCCAATCCTAAGTGCACATCTTTGATAATCTGCTGTATTTTTGGATCTGGTTGTTGAAGTCTTCGTATTTGATCCTTTGTCTTGCTTTCGGCCATAGAGAGGGCCGCCAATGTTGGTCTTCTACTCAATGCATTGGGCATCACATTCTGCTTCCCCAGTTTATGGATGATATCTATGTCAAACTCTACCAAAAAGTCTTGCCAGCGTGCTTGCTTGGGAGACAACTTCGGCTGAGTACAAAAGTATTTCAATGATATGTTATCCGTGGATATTTTGGTGTGTTTGTCTTCAAACGTAGTGATGCTCCTTAGACAGTGGATCACCACGAGCATCTCCTTCTCATGAGCTCCATCTCAGTTTTGTACTTGAAAACTTGTGTGCTTCATAAGCCACAGGGCGTCCGTCTTGCATAAGGACCCCTCCAATTGCTAATCCAGAAGCATCTGTATGTATTTCAAACTCTTTTTCGAACTCTGGCAACTTCAACACAGGAGCTTCACACATCACCTGTTTGAGTTGCTCAAAGGCATCCTGTTCTTTAGGTCCCCACACAAAGCACCCTTTTCCTTTGGTTAACTCTGTGAGCGGAGCCGCCACTTTGCTAAAATATTTTATGAACTTACGTGGAAACTAACAAAAGCCTATGAATTCCCTTACTTCTCGATAGTCCACCACTACAATGTTCCCTTGCATGTCAAGCAGGAGTTTTTCTATCCCCTTACCTAACATGCTCACCATGTAGCGGTCCATGAAAGATAGCCCAACTATGACATCGAATGCCTCTAGCGGAACTACTAGGAAATCTAACTTTGCATACCATTCTCCCACTATCATGCATACATTTAGACCAATCTTTACATTATCATCCCGGCCTTGAGCGAAAGTAACTGACATATCTGAACGCTTACTCAAAGCCAATTGCAAACTTGCTTCACATTGTTATGTGTGGCACCCGAATCTACGAGAAGCGGGTGGTCCCAAAAGTACCCCAAAAGTACATATTTTGTATCATGCATAGTGTCATGGGCAGGCACCTCAGCATTGCTGCCACGGTCCTGACCAGAGGAGCATCGTTGCTAGCTTGCATTTCTTCCTCATTATCATCCAATTTTGTTAAAAATACATTTGTATTGCATCTTTGCGGCTCTTCCTCAACCTGAGCCATTTGCACTCGCCTCTGATTGTTATTGCGTGTGCATTGGTGCGTCCAGTGATTCTCACGACACACTCTGTAGAAAGGCTGAGGGTCGTTCCGTTGCCACTGGGGCGCTGGCAATGCCCTCTGTTGATTGTTCCCATAGTTGTTCGTGTTTCTTTGGGCCTGTTGGTTGCCCGTGTTTTGAGTAGGTGCAGGGCGGTTGTTATTGTTGGTGTTTTCCGCACCCTGTTGGTTCCTCTTTGGGGATATATTTTCAGTCTTCTGTAGATTTTGAGCTCGTCGGTTGCTCTCTGCGTCCTGATATGTTTTTGCCATTACGATCACCTCTTCCCATGTGCTAGGCGATTGCTTCTCTATTTCACATCACGTCCAAACACTGCACTCGTATATGAACCCATGTAGCCGATCGAGATCGTGCATCTCGGTTATCTACAACATGAGTCTTCTATACTTGCGTATGTATTCGGATAGAGGTCCTTCTTGCTTAAGGCCTCGTCATTCATCTCTTGACTTGAAGGATTCATTCTAAGGAATGAAGTACTCCTCAAAGGCCGCTTTGAAATCCCTCCATGAACTGAACTCCTCCCTTGTGGACTCTGCTAGATACCATGCATCGGCGTCATCGGTCAGGAAGGATGCGACAATCTTCACCCAATGTCATTTTCCCACTCGTTGCAACTCGAGGTATTGCTCCATATCTTGTAGCCATTTTGAGACAGCGAGAGAGTTGCGATTACCCCAAAATTTTTCAGGTGGGCAGGGTTTGAACTTACCATAGGAATCGGAGTCGCAACCGTCGTCAGATGAGGAGATGGGTCGGTGTCGCCGCGTGTGTGGCCGACGGCCTTGATGGGACGTCCTTCCCGAATTCTCACCCTCTTGTAACTCCGGTTGTTTTCCCATGTCCTTGGTCTTTTCTTCATTCGGTTCCAACTTGCCCTTTAACATTTGCGCTAGATCGACAATAGTGGACTCAAGTCAGCCGAGGCAGTCTTCTTGAGCCACCATCCAATCCAGCGGCGGTGCTTCTTTATCCTTCTCTACCATCATGAAATCATAATTTCAATGAATTGGAGGCGGGATCTGTGGCCGTTTCCCCTTGCTCCTCCATTTCTCTTTGGCCGCCCACACGTGGCTCCACGTCGCTTAGAAATACATCGTTGCCTTCACCCTCCATCACGGTGTACTAAGAGGGTCGTTAAGACTTGGCTCCCAGCACTGGTGTGACAACCGGCCCGTCCCCTTTTCCAAGGCCACTTTGATTGAGCGAGGCTTTGATACCAAATGTGATGAAAATAAAGCAAGCACCCCGGGCTCGCTCGGCGACTCGCACCGGCTCATCAATGGGATGACTTACTTGAGTGTGTGTTCCCTTGCTTGAAAGCTGAAACTCACTTGTTGAAGGAAAACCAAGCTTGCATTAAAAGAAACGATTACAATGGAACGACTGTAGCCAGCCTGCGTTGGGCGTCGCGGGCAAATGCTTACAAGTGAGCCAGCCCGCGTTAAGCATCACGGGCAAACACATACAATAGCCCTCCGATGGCACGACGGTGCTTTCGAGAGGTGTGTGCGGAGGGGACTAGCATGAGGGCTACCACATGGATATCGCAAAGGTCACTTGAGTTTGCTTGAGCATCGCTAGAATTCTTGGTCTTGGAGGCTCACCATGTCCCCCTATAGTTGCACACAATTTGGCGCCGGATGGAAAACTACCCAAGCACCAAAAGGGGCTACATAGAAATACAAGGGGGGGGGGGCTCTTACCCATGGGTTGTCACACATATAGACTATGTTTTACAAATCATATGCATTGTTTAGTATGAAGCGATTGGCCACAACCGTTATTTTATGTGGAGCATTGAGGATTGGAGATGTGGAGCACTGATTGATTGACAATTAAAAGAGGAGAAGATGATTGGGATTGTGAAAAATGGAAACAAGGAGCATGGTGGATGTGGTAAAAGTTAGAAGGGTCCAATGAAAGCCACACTTTTTCCAAAAACATCTCTCAAGTTGGCCATTTACATATGGAAACACACCTTTAGAAACCATGCACAGAACTAATTTCTTGTATTTTATTCCACATTTGTGTAAGCCAAGGAGTCCGTTAGCTTGACTGATTCCCTAATGTTGGAGTTTGAAGGCTGCAATAGCACATGAACAACACAATGAAGAAGAAGAAGCTTGAAGAACAACACAACACTAATTGTATTACCAAGTGAATGTATGAAGATAAGTGACCCATTAGCATTATAGGTGTATATACAAGACACAGGGAAAAAACCTCATAAAGAGGGAAATCAAGTGCCCCTGAGGGTCCTAAGTATTATCACACACATCACTACCGAAATATATCAACAAATCCCTCCTAGGGAGTGATGTAATAAACAAGGAGTTGGCACTCATTTATAAGAAAGTGCCAAGCTAGAATGAAATCAATCCACAAAAGGAAGTAAGACCAAAGCTTTGGGAAAAGCTTCAAGCTTTTCCCTAGGCAGAACCTTTGTGAAAAGGTCTACAACATTATCCTCTATGGGCACATAGGCCAAATTGATATCTCCAGCAAAGAGTCTCCACCTGACATAATGATAGTGCACCGCAATGTGCTTTGTGTGATCATGCAACACAGGATTCCTCACAACTACCAATGTTCTTTGATTGTCAATAAAGATGGTGGTGATAGAAGACTCACAAACACCCAAATTAGCCAAAATGTGTCTAAGGTGTTGGAAGTCAATGTACATATGGTCTACATTCTAGCAATTCTACATTTTGGACTTAGTATTTTTTTTTACAGTTTGAGTAAAACTTTTTTAGGCCAGATAGATAGAGCTTGGCGAGAGCTATCTAGTGGTATGCTTCATTTTTCTATCAGAGGTGAGAGTTGGGAGAAAACTCAAACCCTAATTTAGCTAAAAATGGAGGATGAACATTTTCTAGAGGTCCAAACTTTTGAAAAGCTAGGTTTTGATGTCGATTGATCAAAAGCAACAAAATATGGGTGATAGAATTAAAGTAGGACTTATTTTTAATCAATCACTAATTTTATTATGAAAAGCAAAAATAATCGCTAAAAAAAGCGATCGCAAGAATTTGGCTTAAAAAAATAGCTTTTCGTTAAAATTTTCAATACTGCTTTATTTGGGAGGCTATTGCTATATAAGGAGCACTTGGACACACTCTTGGATAATCTCAAGCTAGAGTTTTGGAGTTATGAAGCTTTTTAGGTGAAGATTTGGTGAAGGAGAGGCTACTCTCTTGGAGCAAGGAGTCTTCTACAACTTGGAGGCAACTATCTTTTGTAAGTTAGCCTTATATTCTGTTTTTAGGATTTTTCAACCCTAATTTCAGAATTAGGGTTTGCTGATTTTTAGATTTGTTGCACCTATCTTGTGAGGTTAGGTTCACTTTGTTGCTCATTCGCTTCACACACACTCATATTATAACAACATTATTTGAATTTTGTATCATCATCTTCTTGGCTATTCTTCCATTAGTGAGTGCACCACATCATATGGTTGAGTAGTACTCCCATGTTGTAATTCGGACATCTATTTTTTAGTGAGTAAGCATCTTGCTTACGTTCCCTATCCTTGTCTCAAGCTTCTAGCTCTCACTTATCATCTTGATTAATTAAGTGTGTATGCTCAAAGGTTTTTAGTATTGGAAACGATCATGGGGCCTCAAATTCCAACACTTGGTATCAGAGCATAATTGACATACACACTTAGTTAAGATGAGTGCATATAGAATTGAGATTGAGGACAAGTTAGAGAAGAGAAGTGTGTATGCTCAAAGGTTTTTAGTATTGGAAATGATCCTGGGGCCCCAAATTCCAACCCTTGGTATACACACACAAAGAAGAGAAGTGTATTTTACAAGGTGAGCATAGAGGAGGGATTTTTATTTTTTCAAAAATCAGTGAGGCGTATGCGGTCAAATCTTCATCATCAGTGGAAGATATTAAGCTATGGCATGAGAGATTTGGACATATTAGTTTTGGAGCTCTCAAGAATATCAAAGATAGAGGTATAGTTGAGATTTTACCCTCGTTCAAGCTACCAGATGATTCAGATATATGTGAAGGTTGTCTTGAAGGTAAGATGCATAAACTACCTTTCAAGAAACATGGACATATTACAGCTACCAGGAAATTGCAGATTATTCATTCAGATGTGAATGGACCTATGAGAGCAGACTCTATTCAGGGTTTCAGGTATTTTGTTCTATTCTTTGATGATTTTACGAGATACTCATGGATCTATGGTCTTAAGTTGAAGTCAAAAGTCTTTCCTATGTTCAAGAAATTTTTAGCTATGGTTGAAAATGAAAGTCAGACAACTATCCAGATTCTCAGAAGTGATAGAGGTGGAGAATACTTGTCAAATGAGTTCTAGACATTTCTTGAAGAGAAAGGTATTACTCGACACCTTACTATTGCTTATACTCCTTAGCAGAATGGTGTTGCAGAAAGAAAGAATAGAGTACTTGTTGAGATGATGCGGAGCATGATGGCATCCAAAAAGCTATCACCAAAATTCTGGTTTGATATAGTACATACAACTAATCACATTTTGAACAGGTCATCTACAAAAGCTTTAAAGGTAATCACACCTTATGACGCTTATTATGGTAGAAAACCTAATGTGAGTTACTTCAGAGGATTTGGATCACTTTCTTATGTACATGTTGAGAAAAAGGATCGAGGCAAACTAGATGTAAAGGCAAAGAAAGTTGTTTTTATTGGATATCCTGTTAAGAGCAAAGGATACAGGTTTTATGTTCCAGAGACAGGTGAAGTTATTCTTTCATGCAATGCTTATATTGCTGAAAATAAGACTTATGATAAAGAAGCAGAAATTCTAGAGTTCATTAGTGAAAATTACTATGGATTTTTTAGATGCAATTTGGATGTACATGTTCAGCCATATCAAGAGGGAGTTAAAATTCTTAGGTTTCAAGAAAAGATTGAAGAAAGAGGTATTTCACAACCTTCTACAGACTCAATTCAACATGAGACTTTAGTTATAGAAATGAAAGAACTTAGAGTTCCGGAAAGTCCTAGCACCTTAGAAGGACAAGTTCCAAAACCAGGGAAGCTGAAGGGTCACAAAGAGTTTCACCACTATTTAAGGATACACCTACTTGGTTATATCAGACTTGGAAAGATAGTGGTATAAAGACTTTTACAAGAAGAACAAGGAGTGAAACTAGACAACAACAACAAAAAGATCATGTAAGTTTTGCTGAAGACTTTGAGATTCATGATATTGTGGCACTTACAATAGTTGAAGATGAACCTGCATGTGTTAAAGATGCACTTAACATTCCTATTTGGAGAAAAGCTATGCAAGAAGAGATTGATTCTATTCATAAGAATCAAACTTGGAAGCTATGTGAGTTACCAGAGGGAAAGAAAGCTATAGGTGTAAAATGAATCTTCAAAATCAAAAGGAAAGCAGATGGTACTATTGACAGATACAAAGCAAGATTAGTTGTCAAAGGATATGCACAACAAAAAGGTATTGATTATGATGAGACATTCGCTCCTACGTCTAGGATGACTGTTATTAGGTCAATACTTGCTTTAACAACACATTTTGGTTGGCATATATATCAACTTGACATAAAGACTGTTTTTCTAAATGGTGATTTACATGAGGATGTGTATATTCGGCAGCCAGAAGGTTTTGAGGAGACAGGTAAAGAACATTTGGTATGTAAGCTTATAAAAGCTTTATATGGTTTAAAATAGGCACCTAGAGCATGGTATGAAAAGATACACACATATCTTTTATCCGTTGATTTCCATAACTCAGATGCTTCCATTAGTGAGTGCACCACATCATATGGTTGAGTAGTACTCCCATGTTGTAATTCGGACATCTACTTTTTAGTGAGTAAGCATCTTGCTTACGTTCCCTATCCTTGTCTCAAGATCTCTTTCTTTCTATCTCTCACTTATCATCTTGATTAATTAAGTGTGTATGCTCAAAGGTTTTTAGTATTGGAAACAATCCTGGGGCCCCAAATTCCAACATAAGGCACACACACTCAACAGTAGTTGTGAAAACTAACCTATACTCGGCCTCACAACTAGAAGTGGCCATAGTAGGAGGCTTCTTGCTCAGCCAAGATATGCATGAGCTGCCAATCATGAACCAAAAACCACTAGTGGACACATGAGTGTCATAGCAACCAGCCCAATCTGAGTCAAAAAAAGCATGTAAATTTGGTGGTAATGATCCCCCCTTGGGATAAAACAATCCCAGTAGCTAGGTACCACTCAACTAGTAGAACATCTACTTAAGCACATGCCAATGCTTGACACCTAGGGAATGCATAAACCTACTCATCTGAGAGACAAAAAACTGAATATCAAGTTGAGATATGCATAAATAAATCAAACATCCGACGTTTGTTGTTAGAGAACAACACCAAATTCATCTCATGTATCATGACGGCTCAATCATAATCCTATCTCCATGGAAGTGACAATAGGTTTCAATATTCAAGGAAAAAACACGCTGATAATGTGCTAATGCATTTTCTTTGATGCAAGGTTATTCCCTATTAAAGTAAGCTTATGATTGGTTCAGACATATCAGAATCATACATCGTTTGTTCGTGCTCGTGTAGGGGCAAAGTATCAAGGTTAGCCATAAGCATAACTTCATGTGCTCTTTAAACTAGCAAAGGTTCTTGGCCTAGTGGTTATGTCATATGGATGGGAAGCGTATGAAATCTTGGGTTCAAGTCATACAAGAGTCATGGGAGATTGCTTTGCCCCAAAAGCTCTAGAGCCTTCTATAAGCATCCACTTGGGTTAACTCCAATTAACTACGACACTTGACACATGTAGTTATTGTAAGAAATAATAACACAATGGAATAGACTAGTAGATAGAGTTGAGAAAAAAATGCAGATAAAAAGAGATGCAGACTCAGAAATAGAGAGCTCAAATTCACACATTGCCAAGAGTAATGAAGCTACAAAGATGGTGTTGTCCACCCATGCACTCCCAATATGGAGCTTAGATGGTGATCTAGATAGACTCTAGATAAAGGGCTTACTAATGCGCAATGCTGTGTAGAGTTACACATGAGACATGCTTATAAAACATTTACAATGGGACTCAATATAGGTAAATGTAGTCGAGAGAGAAAAAATAGTCAAATATATATATATATATATATATGTATATATATATATATATGTATATATATATATATATATATATATATATATATATATATATATATATATATATATATATATATATATATATATATATATAATCTGACAGTATCTCCATGACCAAAAGTCCTACCGTCTCAGCCCTATGGATCGGGTCCCCCCCTCTACACTCCCACCATTAAGGTTCTATGGGGAAAACTCACTGCATCACAAGGCCTTTATTTCCACCTTGAATGGCAACTTAATGGCCCATAAGTTTATGTCTTACCTAGCCTAATGGCTAGGCTCACAAAGATCATCTATTACCATCAACAGTCACACATAGACCTCATCTAACTTGGAAATTAGGGTTCCACAAATGTCTCGACCCTCACAATGACTTCTCCTCATAATGGGGTCCTTACAACTTAGAGAACCATGGATCATTTGGATGTCACTTGAAGGTGGAGTGTTGAGTATATCTAACACCCCCGCTTGATGTCCACCCTGTAGCAAACTACTCCTTAGTCCAATGCCAAGGTTTGGAGAGTGTCAATGTAGTTGTTCTCTCCTAAGAGCCTTTGTGAATATTTGTGCTTCATTTTCCTCATTCAAACAATAGCTTATCTCCACGACCCCATCCTCGATCAACTCACACACAATGATCTCGAATTTCTATGTTGTCAGCACATACATGGAAAACAAGATCCTTGGATCCTAAGGAAACACAATATCCTAAAATTGATTTTCTTCTATCAATATATCCTTCCCAATATGAATCACAATATCCGACCAGAGATGATCCTTCTTCATATAGAATACCATAATCAATGGTTCCTTCCACATACATGAGTATCCGCATGCTTTTCTTCCAATGAGTTTGGCAAGGCTTGTTAAAGAATGTGCTTACTACTCCAACAACATAGGAGATATCTAGTCTTCTATTGCACAAGTAGATGATGCTTCCAACTAATTTCTTGTATCTTCCCCTCGTTCTCGTTTCAACAACCTAAAGTCATTCTTTGACCTTACCAAAAGCTTGAGCCATATTGTGAAAGGAAGTACATCTACATCTTCTTGCTATATTACTCGTCGATGAGTAACATGAAGTAAGGATCTGCCCAAGGCCTATGTAAGTATTTTTTTGCACAAGTTAGCATGCATCAACTCTAGAGGATAGCTTGTTTTGGTCTTTTTTTCTTGTCGAAATGCTTTCCTCTGTTTCTTTCCCATCATGCAAGCTTCACATGGTTCCTTCGTGTCTTCCATGGATGGTAATTGTGCAACCATACATGTTGGATTTCAAGGTCTACAAAAGCATATAAACATCACAAGGAAGAAGAAGAAGCTTGTAGCACAATACCACACTAAATGAATAACCAAGTGAATGTACAAAGATAAGTCACTCTTTAGGGTCATAGGCATATATACAAGTTGGGGAAAAAACCCTCCGAAAGAGGGAAAAATGTTCCCTAACGATCTTAAGTGTCTTCACACACATCATTACCAAAATATATCAACAAATCCACCCTGGCAGTGATGTGGTGAACAAGGAGCCAACACTCATGTATAAGGAAGTGCCAAGCTATTAGCAGTGGCATCGACAGTTGCCATAGGCATCGACGTCGAGGAAGCAACACCTCCCACTCAAGAATAAATCCTATAAGATGGTCCAAAGTAGCATGCACAACTTGTGACCAAATCCAAGTGAATGGAGATAAGCAACGATCCAAAGTTATCACACAAGCATAAAGGACATACTAGAGTACTCTTCTAGCATAAAAGCTGAAAAATTTTTGGAAGCATCTCCTTTGTAAAATGGAATCTACAACCAAAGTAACCATGTGAGAATCACCATCCATATATGCCAAGAATCGCACCGAAAAATGAGATATCAAATCAATGACCACATGCTAATAGAATAGCCAATCAAGGTGACAAATGAGTATGCAACTAAGACTCCAATCTGGATCATGTAGCTGCAAAGAAAACAAGGATAGAAGTGCCAACCAAGATCCAAAATCAACTCTTATAAAATTATGTGCAACTGATAAGTAAATTCATAACCAAGTGGCATAATCAAGATATAGACCACAATGCCACTATACATCCATTGATAATACCATGATCAAACTCATGATGACATAAACTTCTAAAAAGGTATACCACAATGTCATCTCACATGCCAAACATGTGACACGATCATGCTCTACTCTCATACGGAGGAGCTGCCACAGTGATCATACATGGATAATGTCTTCAAGCTCTAAAAATAAGAGCTCGCACACCAAAAAATATCTCTCGAAGAAGTTCCACAACAAAATGAACCTCCAAAAGCAATTAGGGTTCTTGTGATGAAAATATGTTGCTTTGTGTTTTGCTATTTCAAGTATAATAACCTCTGAATTTGAACTTTCTCTTCAGCAAACTTCAATAATTTTTTTTTCACTACATAACAATATATAGAACACCTCAATGGGAGGTGTGTAGCTCAAGATATACACAAAACACACATCTACTATCAATATCACCTTCATCTACAACACTGTTACTCTGTATTCTCCATTTTCGACAACCTAACACTGTTACTCTGTATTTTGCATTTTCAAATAAATTGGAACTTCTTTTTCAAGCTATCCACAACAAGTTGAATCGCTTGAATCCGACTTGTAAAACTCAAGTTAGAGCCCAAAAACTAATCTGCCATCCAAGTGATTCTAGATTCGTCTTCTGTTGGGAGAGATGGTAGGATGCACTCAAGAGATTGAGTTGAAGCTGCTAGACCTGCTTTGCTCCAGCCCTCCTTTGCTTCAGATATGCTTAGTACACTTGATTAACTTCCAAATGATACCAAGAAAGCATATATGTACTTTGCAAATGATATGTGTAATGATCAAATCAAAACAGACTACTTGAGACTTCAAGAATCCAAGAAAACTTGCTAATTTGGTATTGATACCTGCTCAGTCTTTCACTCAGTATGACCATCATACTTACAATTGATCAAATTCCTTCTGGACATATTAAATTAGCTTAACAAGCTACCATTTTCAAGTGGAATGAGAAGAAATGATAAACTATACTCTGAGAAATGAGTTTAGCAAAATTATATGTACCCCCGACTTTTTAGGAGCTCTGCAGAAAAATACCAGAGGTCACTTCGAGCAAGATTTCTCCGATATGACTGATCCTTTAACCTTGAAATTTTGTAGGCATGTAGTATGCTTGGAGCTGGTTCCAATGTGCTTTGAATCACTTGATTTGGTTGAGGAACCACTGAGATATGCCCTGTTGAAGTTGACAGACTTGATGTAGATAACTCGGAGAAGCCAGAGATGATGAATGTGTATACTTCTATTGATTGATGTAGTTGTACAATCTCATTAGCATGACAAACATAGCTAAATGAGATGTTGTGGTGTAGGCTATGAAGTAGCACTAACACACACTGAGTTACAATAGTGAAATGCCTCGGGGAGTGAGCTCAATGAGACTAGCTTACCCGCGAGTTTTTGTTCTTCACTTTTATATGAGTTGAGTGATCATTTGAATTTGAAATTCAAATCTAAGCTCCCTAGAATCTCTCCTCTAAAAGTAGGGAGATATTCTCTCAATCACAAGTTCTAATTTTTCCACGAATCTATCAAGTAGGTGTGATTGCATGAGATGCCAAGTCATATAGACTTTTACAATGGGTAAAATGTAATAACACATAGGCAAGTGTTCCTATGGTTCTAGCTTCACATAGTGATATCCTTCTGTTGGGAGTGATGGTTGGGGGCACTCAAGAAATGAGTTGGTGCTGCTATACCTGCTTCACACCAGCCCTCCTTTGATTCCAGAAATGCTTAGTACACACCTTGAGCTTTCAAATAATACCAAGAAAGCATATATGTGCTTTGCAAATGATTTGAGTAATGACCAAATCAAAACAGACAACTTTGCACTTCACAAATTCTAGAAAACTTGCTATTTCTGTAATGATACCTGCTCAGTGTTATGCTCAGTGTGACCAGCACACTAACAATTGATCTAATTCCTTTTGGGGGAATTAAAGTACCTTAATAAGCTACCATTTGCAAGTGAAATGAGAAGAAATGATAAACCACATCTAGAGAAATTGATTTAGCAAACTTATGGTTACCCCCGATATTTTAGGAACTCTGCAGACACAGACCAGTGTGCACTTCGATTGAGATTTCTCCGAGATGGTTGATCCTTTGGCCTTGAAATTTTGTATGCTTGTAGAAGACCTTGCGCTGGTTCCAATGAGCTATTGAACTCTTGATTTGGTTCAGTGAGCACTGATAAATGCTCCTTGGAAGTTGACAGACTTGAAGTAGAAAACACAGAGAACCAGATATGATGAATGTGTATATATCTATTGATTGATATGATTATACAAGCTCATTAGCATGATAAGCATAGCTAATTGAGGTGTGGTGGTGTAGGCTATGGATTAGCACTAACACACACACAATTACAACTGTAGAATGCCTCGGGGAGTGAGCTAAAGTGAGTGACACACACTGCGAGTTTTTTTCCTTCATCTTTTATAAGATTTGGAAGTTGATTTGAATTTCAAATTCAAACTTAGGCTCCCTAGAATCTCTCCTCTAAAAGTAGGGAGATATTCTCTCCATTACAACATTCAAGTTTCCACGACTTTCTCAAGTAGGTGTGATTACAAAATATTCCAAGTCACAATGACTTTTACAATAAGTAAAAAATGAGAACTCATAAGCATGAGTTTCTATGGCTCAATCTTCAAGAATTAATCCAAGCTTTATGTGATGTCTTTGATGGAGAGTGTTAATCTCCAAAAGAACAACTTATTCTTGTGATTAGAGCACCTCTATACCAAGAATAAGTCAAAACCTTTCACTCTTTAGAGGATCAACTTCTAATTATCAAAAGATGAACAAATCTGTGAAGAAGATGATACACAGAAAAGTCTGCTTCACTATTTCTTTACATTGACCTATCAAATCTGTAAAGTTTTTGATGAAACTTTGTATGAATCATCTCCTAGAGATTGTGCATCTACTCCAAGTTGAATCACTTCAAAAGATTAAGTATAACTTGAGAAATTGATTTCACAAGTTACCTATGTCAGAAACTGTTATCCAAAACAGTCGACTTTACACCTGTAACTTTTAAGACTTGGTTCTCCTTGAATAGAACCCGTTTTACAAAATGCTTCTAGACATGAGTAGCTTATCTTCCAACTTAAAGATTAAGCCCTCACTCATGCAAAACTTTAAACTGTGCTAGGAGAAATGACCAAAACATTGACTTCGAAATATGCGCCTGTTTTAGGAACCAGTGAACACACTTCACATATGAATGTTCCTACACTTAATTCACTCAGCCTGATTACAATTGGAAGCTAAAACTTTGCACAGAGGTCAAGCAACTCTCAACTTAGACTTGTACAAAAACATTTCACAATTGATCTACTGTAGAAGGAGAACACGCAGAAACATCGGGCGCAAAACTTTTCATTTACTCAGAGAAAATACAACTGAGTGATGAGAGCTGACTCAAATTCACTTTCCTCTATCTCATGACTTCTATCTCCCTCATTCTTGACATCTAACTATTGTCACATATGCTCTCATACATGCCCCGACTTTTCTCAAGGTATTTATAGATAATTTGTACATAATTCTTACTGAACAAAATGATCTAAGTCATCTATGACTATGCTAATGTACATATGTGTACACTTCTCTTGTCTTCTGAATGTAATCTTCTTCCACACTTTAGGAATTGATTCTTCCTTCATCATTTGGTCTTCCAAGCCTTCAATTGGTGATTGATCTGCACCAACAGCTCCCCCTCAATCATCAATTGAGGTTTTCTCTGTCTTCTTGATACTTGCCATGTCTTTGAACCTTTGTAACTTAGGTCCATCCAAACTCTTTGTCATCATATCTGCCACTTGTTCTTTTGTTGGAGTGTACATCACTTCAATCTCTTTATCTAGTACCTTTTCCCTCAAGAAATGATACTGAATCTCTATATGCTTAGTCCTGGCATGAAAAACAGGGTTAGCTGCCAAATACAAAGAACTCATATTGTCTCCAAAAATTATTGGAGTACTATGATCAGTCTCAAAACTTTTCATCAAGGTCTTCAACCATATGACTTCCTTTGCAGCTTCTACCATTCCTTTATACTCAGCTTCTGTGGATGATAAAGCAACTGTATGTTGCTTCTTTGAACACCAAGATACTAACTTATCTCCAACATAACATAGATATCCATGAGTAGACCTTCTATCATCTGAGTCACCTGCCCAATCTGCATCACTAAACACTTTGATTCTTGTGTCAGAAGTGAAACCATAATACAAACCTTCACTTAGGGTTCCCTTGATATATCTGAGTACCCTTTGGGCTGCAATCCAATGAGTCTTCTTTGGACAATGCATGAATTGTGACAACACACCTACTGCATATGATAGATCTGGCCTTGTCAAGGTAGCATAGATTAAACTACCTACCAAACTCTGATATTTCTTCATATCATTGAACTCTTCACCTCCATACCTGCTTAATTTATGATTTACCTCCAATGGTGTAGTTGAAGTCCTGCAATCTTCCATGTTAAACTTGACTAGAAGATTCTTCAAGTATCTCTCTTGTGAAACATATACTCCATGTTGAGTATACACAATCTGCATTCCTAGAAAATAAGATAAGTTTCCCAAATCACTTATCTTAAACTCCTTCTCTATTTGCTTCTTGAGTTCATTGATTCCTTGAGCATCTGTTCCTGTAACAATAATATCATCAACATAAATGCACATGTAAATGTATCCATTTTCACTTGCCTTCACTAGCAAGCTACTATCTGCCTTTGATGCTTGAAATCCACATTCATTCAAGAACTTGACCAATCTATAATTCCAAGCTCTTGGGGCTTGCTTCAACCCATATAAAGCTCTCTTGAGCTTACACACATAATCTGATCCAATTGATTCCATAAAACCTTCTGGTTGCTCCATATATACTTCATCTGCAATGTAACCATTAAGAAATGCATTCTTCACATCCAATTGTGATAATTTCCATCCCTTGCAAGTAGCAATAGCAATCAATGTCCTAATTGTAGACATCTTAGCAACAGGACTAAAGGTTTCATAATAATCTACCCCATAAGTTTGGGCATAACCTTTAACCACAAGTCTAGCCTTATATCTAGACACCTTACCATCTGCAAACCTCTTTGTTTTATATACCCACTTGCATCCAATGACTTTCTGATTCTTTGGTCTTGGTACTAATTCCCAAGTTTCATTTTCAAGTAGAGCATCATACTCTTCTTGCATTGCCTTCTCCCAATTCTGTTTACCTTTGGCTTCTTCATAAGTGGTTGGATCTTCTTCTGTTTTCACAATGTAGGCATAATCTTTTGTTGTTAGGAAAGATGTATCATAACTATACCTTATAGGCTCTTTCCTTTCTCTTGTAGATCTCCTGATTTCTGCACTTCTTGAAGTTTCAGCCTCATTTGATTCTGGATCAAATCTTGGCCCTTCTTCTACATGATCCTGCACTCTACATCTAGAGTCAACTTCATCAACAATTTCTTCACATACTTTTACCTTTGCCTTTCCTTTCCTTTGAATTTCTTCAACACCTGTATACTCATTTGGTGATCCTGTATACCACATGTTTTGCTCATCAAATGTCACATCTTTAGTAACAAGAAATTGCTTTGTGGATGGACTCCACAACCTGTAACCCATTTGTCTATCATCATATCCAATAAACACATACTTCTCTGCTTTTGGTTCTAGCTTATGTCTTAATTGTGAAGGAACATAAGCATATGCAATACATCCAAATACTTTACAATGATCAAGACTAGGTTTCTTACCCCACCATGCTTCATAAGGGGTTCCTCCATCCAAAGCTTTGCAAGGCAACCTATTCACAAGGTATGTTGCAGTGTTAATGGCCTCTGCCCATAAGTAATTTGGACAATTCTTTTCCTTCATCATGGCTCTTGCAAACTCTACAAGAGTCCTATTCCTCCTTTCTGCTACTCCATTCTGTTGAGGGGAGTACCTGCAAGTCACTTCTCTTTTGATACCTGCATTCCACAAATAATCATCAAACTCTTTTGAGAAATACTCTCCCCCTCCATCTGATCTTAACCTCTTGAGCTTTTGTCCTGTGATCCTTTCTGCATAAGCATGAAAGTGTTTGAATGTCTTGAAGACTTCTGATTTGTCCTTGATTACATACAAAGTAATCCACCTGGTTGTATCATCAACAAACAACACATAATATCTGGATCCATTTATGCTATAGTCCCTTGAGGGTCCCCATACATCTGTATGAACCAATTCAAGCATATTTGAATACTTGTACCCTGATTTGTTATAAGAACTCTTATGTGCTTTACCTAATTGACAAGCTTCACACTTGTACACCATATGTTGCCCTTCAATGTTTGGCAATCCAAGCACCACCTGATTCTTTGACATCTCCTTTATAGCTCTTTCATTGAAATGACCTAGCCTTTTATGCCATAGATCTAATTCAGATACCTTTTGACCTCCATAGGTAAACAATGCATGTCCCACATTACCTTGGACCTTGAGAGTGAACAATCTTCCTTCCTTTTTACCTGCAATTATGGTTCTATATCCCTGATTTGGATCTTGTACATAGACACCATCATTTGTGAATCTTACCTCATATCCTTTCTCCACAATTTGCCCTACACTTATCAAATTTTTAGGAATAGTAGGAACATAAAGTACCTTGCTCAGAAGTGTACTTCCATTCTTTGTCTTCACTGATCCAATGCTTTCCACTTTATGTTTGGTATTGTCACCTGTTTGAACTGTATGTCCATTTACCCTTGCTTCCATATCAGTCATCAAGGATAGATTCCCACTCAGATGGTTGCTGCACCCTGAGTCAATATAAAACACTCTTTGATCTTCTCCCATTGATTCATGAGTTGCATTCAAGATAAGAGTCATGTCATCCTTCTGATCTGATGCATAATTGTAATAATTATTGTTGTAGGACTGAGATTGGGAGTTTCTTCCACCTCCTCTACCATATGATGTCCTACCACCTCTTCCTCTGAAATTGCCTCTTTGGTTTCTGCCTCCTCTACCTCTTTGATTATAACTCTGATTGTTGTATCCTCCACTTTGATTGTTATACCAACAATCATTTGCCAAATGATTTGTTCTGCCACAAATCCAACAAGCTTTAGCATTATCTTTGTTCTTACCTCCTCTTCCTTTACCTCTGAAATTTGTCTTCCCTTTTGTGAAGTTAGCTTGATTTGAATTCCCTTCATCATCATTTGATTGCTTTCCCTTGCCATTCTTTTTCTTGTCCTTGGAGTACATAGCTTGACTTGTACTTCTATCATTGTCTCCTTTAAGATCCTGCTCAAAGGTTAGCATGTGTCCTAGCAATTGATTAAGATCAGGAGTAAAGTGATCAAGTGACAATTCTATGGACAAGATAAAAGGCTTCCACTTCTCATCACCTCTTAGACCTGTAAGTATTTGTCTTACCAACTTTTCTTCTTCAATATCTTCATCCACTGCTCCCAAGCTATCTGCAATATCTTTCATCCTTGCCACATAATCTGAAATTGATTGTGAGCTCTTCTTCTTGAAGGTTGTGAACTCAGCCCATAGTGAGGACTTCCTTGACTTAGTTGTATTTTGGAAATGCTCTTCCAAGGCATTCCAAACATCTGTAGCACTTTCCAAACCTCTGATGTGAGGTAAAAGATAATCATTTACAGACATGTAGATGATACTCCTTGCTTGAGCATCCTTTCTCATCCAAGTCTTCAACATTGCAAGCTCTTCCCTAGTAGGAATACTTGGATCTGCAAACTCTGGTTTTTCTTCATCTCCTGTAATAAATGATATAAGATCTTTGCTCATGAGGTGTGCTTCCATCCTCATGGACCATGCTGGATAGTTCTCCCTATCTAGCTTATCAATCTGCAAGCTTTCTCCCATCTTGTATCCACCTGTGTATTGAAAACTTCAAGCTTTACAAACAATGTATGTACCTTTACTTCGAATTGAACTCCTTTTGCCTTTCTTGATGTCAAATAATCTTCTCCTCGAGCTTTTGACTCCAAGCTTTCACTTCTTAGTCCTTCAAGTGTTGAATTTCTTGAATCTGCAGCAGTCGGGATCCTCCTTTCTTCAAATTGATGTCTCCTGCTCTGATACCACTGATGGAGAGTGTTAATCTCCAAAAGAACAACTTATTCTTGTGATTAGAGCACCTCTATACCAAGAATAAGTCAAAACCTTTCACTCTTTAGAGGATCAACTTCTAATTATCAAAAGATGAACAAATCTGTGAAGAAGATGATACACAGAAAAGTCTGCTTCACTATTTCTTTACATTGACCTATCAAATCTGTAAAGTTTTTTATGAAACTTTGTACGAATCATCTCCTAGAGATTGCGCATCTACTCCAAGTTGAATCACTTCAAAAGATTAAGTATAACTTGAGAAATTGATTTCACAAGTTACCTATGTCAGAAACTGTTATCCAAAACAGTCGACTTTACACCTGTAACTTTTAAGACTTGGTTCTCCTTGAATAGAACCCGTTTTACAAAATGCTTCTAGACATGAGTAGCTTATCTTCCAACTTAAAGATTAAGCCCTCACTCATGCAAAACTTTAAACTGTGCTAGGAGAAATGACCAAAACATTGACTTCGAAATATGCGCCTGTTTTAGGAACCAGTGAACACACTTCACATATGAATGTTCCTACACTTAATTCACTCAGCCTGATTACAATTGGAAGCTAAAACTTTGCACAGAGGTCAAGCAACTCTCAACTTAGACTTGTACAAAAACATTTCACAATTGATCTACTGTAGAAGGAGAACACGCAGAAACATCGGGCGCAAAACTTTTCATTTACTCAGAGAAAATACAACTGAGTGATGAGAGCTGACTCAAATTCACTTTCCTCTATCTCATGACTTCTATCTCCCTCATTCTTGACATCTAACTATTGTCACATATGCTCTCATACATGCCCCGACTTTTCTCAAGGTATTTATAGATAATTTGTACATAATTCTTACTGAACAAAATGATCTAAGTCATCTATGACTATGCTAATGTACATATGTGTACACTTCTCTTGTCTTCTGAATGTAATCTTCTTCCACACTTTAGGAATTGATTCTTCCTTCATCATTTGGTCTTCCAAGCCTTCAATTGGTGATTGATCTGCACCAACAGTCTTCAAGCTACAAATCAAAGCCAAGTGTGAAGGCTTGATTTACACCAACAGCTCCCCCTCAAGCCAAACACTTTGGCTTAAGTCTTCATCTTCTTCATCTTTAGTCTTCAAACACATCCTGCAATCCAATCATGGATTTAAATCTGCATAGCTTGTTTCCATCCAATGCCTTTGTAAGTAAATCTGCACATTGCACATTAGTAGACACATAAGTCAATTGTATATCTTTGCTTAGCAACTTCTCTCTCACATAGTGGTAATGAACCTCTATGTGTTTGGTTCTGGCATGATAAATTGGGTTAGCTGCAAGGTGAAGAGAGCTAGTGCTATCTCCAAAGATAATTGGTGGCCTTGTATATAGACCTAACTCTGTATACAAGAGTTTCAACCAGATAGCTTCTTGAGTGGCATTGGCAAGCCCTCTATACTCTGCTTCAGTGGATGACAATGCTACTGTGGGTTGTTTCTTGGCTGACCAAGAAATAGGCTTATCTCCTGCAAAACAAATGTAGCCTGAGGTGCTCCTCCTATCATCCTTGCATCCTGCCCAATCTGCATCTGAATAAACCTTAATGTCAATATCTGATGTATAAGGAAAGTACAAACCATGACTTTGAGTTCCCTTCAGATACTTCAAGATCTTCTTTGCTGCCTCTAGGTGAGGTACCCTTGGTTTGTGCATGAATTGACTAAGCACACTTACTCCATATGCTATGTCAATTCTTGTCAAGGTAGCATAGTTCAAACTACCTACCATACTTTGGTATCCTGTGATGTCTTGGACTTCTTCTCCTTCATGAGCACTTAGCTTTAGGTTGACCTCCATTGGAGTAGTAGATACTTTAGCATCTTGCAAGCCAAACTTCTTGACCATATCCTGCACATACTTCTTTTGAGTGATATATATACCTGAGTTGGTGTAGACTAACTCAAGACCTAAGAAGTACTTCAATAATCCAAGATCATTAATCTTGAACTCTTTCATCATCTGTCCTTTGATGTGTCTAATCCCATTGACATCATTTCCTGTAATGATGATGTCATCAACATAAACACACAAGTAGATTACCTCTGTGCTACTTCTCTTTATGAATAGAGAAGTGTCTGCTTTACTCATCACAAATCCTTGGTCTTGGAGGTAGGTTGTCAACCTGTAATTCCATGCTCTAGGTGCCTGCTTCAATCCATACAGAGCGTTCTTCAATTTGCAAACATAGTTTACCTTCTTGGGATCTTCATAGCCAGGTGGTTGTGACATGTAGACTTCTTGAGATATCCATCCATTCAAGAAGGCATTCTTGACATCTAATTGGTACATGTTCCAATTCTTGGATGCAGCTACACTCACCAATATTCTGATAATTGGCATCTTAGCCACATGAGAAAATGTCTCCTCATAATCAATGCCTTGGGTTTGTGCAAAACCCTTGGCTACCAACCTAGCTTTGTACCTGTTTATTGTTCCATCTGAATTCTTCTTTAGTTTGTAGATCCATCTGGATCCTATCACTTTCATAGATTCCTTCTTGGGTACCAAGTCCCAAGTGTCACTTTACTTGAGAGCTTCCATTTCTTCATCCATAGCTTCTTTCCATTCTGGTTTGGTAATTGCTTCTTCATAGGTACCTGGTTCTTCATTCAACAAGTCCTTTGCAAGATATACAGAATGTTTAGTTACAAGTGATGTGTCATACCCAAATCTGATTGGTCTTTTGCTTTCTCTCTGAGATCTTCTAATTGCTTGAGTTGAGGATTCTGGTATATCCTCTAGCTTTTTCATCTTCATCTTCCCTTTGGACTTCCAAGCCTTGAACTCTTCAAGGTTTATTGTATCATCATCATCTGAGCTTGAATCTTCTTGCTGAATTGGTTCCTCCTTGGTGAGCTTTGGAAAATCTTCTTCCATGTCATAGGGTAGACTAATCTTCCTGCATTCATTTTCATACCAAGAGTCATTCTCATCAAAGATGACATCTCTGCTTACCTTGAAGCCTTTGTTTGTTGGGTTGTAGAATCTGTATCCCTTTTGGTTTAAATCATAACCAATGAAGATACACTTTTCAGCTTTAGGGTCTAGCTTTCCCCTTACCTGTGAGGGAATATGCACATATGCTACACAACCAAAGATTTTACAATGATCCAGAGAAGGTCTCTTACCATGCCAAGCTTCATATGGTGTCATGCCATCAAGTGATTTGGATGGCAACCTGTTTATGAGATAGGTGGTAGTGGATACACTCTCTGCCCACAAATAATTTGGCAACTTCTTTTCATTAAGCATAGACCTAGCTGTTTCTACAATGAGTCTATTCCTTCTTTCAACTACCCCATTTTGTTCAGGTGAGTACCTTGTAGTAATCTCCCTTTTGATGCCTCTTTCCTGCAAGAAATCTTCAAACTCATTGGAGAAGTACTCTCCTCCACCATCTGACCTTAGCCTCTTCAAGCTTCTTCCTGTTTGATTTTCAACAAGTGCAAGATATCTCTTGAAACAATTAAACACTTCATCTTTATGTTTCATAAAGTATAAGATGGTCCATCTGCTATAATCATCAATGAAGGACACATAATACCTTGAACCTGAAATGGAAGGGTCCTTGCTAGGTCCCCAAACATCTGTGTGTACCAAGTCTAGGTAGTCTTCATGCATAAAACCTTTCCTTGAATATGGCAACATGTGAAACTTACCAAATTGACATGCTCCACACTTGTAAATCATGTGTTGCTTGGACACATTAGGTATCCCAAGCACACATTGATCCCTGCACATTTGCTTTAGGGTTCTTTCACCTATGTGACCTAACCTCTTGTGCCATATCTCTAACTCTGAAAGTGTTTGATCCTTGTAATTATACAAAGCAATGTTCTTGGTGTCTTCTAGCTCAAAAGTAAACAATCTACCTGATTTCTCCCCTTTGGCTATCCTTCTGAATCCATGTCTTGGGTCCTCCACATATGCTCCATGTTGTGTGAATCTGACCTGCAAACCTTTCTCCACAATCTGACCAACACTCATTAGATTCTTAGTGATGGTTGGTACATAGAGTACCCTGCTCAATAGATTCTGGTTACCATCACATGTCTTCACATTTCCAATCTTAACAACAGAATGTTTAGTGTCATCACCTGTTTGTACCTGATGTTTGCCTTTGGGCTCTTCCAAATCAGAAAGTAGTGCCACATTGCCAGCTACATGGTTAGAACATCCTGAGTCAATATAAAATAACTGATCATCATTTGTACCTGCCTTGGAGGTCATATTCATGATCAATAGGGAGTCATCTTGCTCCTCTGTGTAATTGTTGTAGTCTCTTCTATTTCTGAATCCACCTTGGTAATTACCATTGTGGTTGTTGTTGTAGTTGTTGTTGTATTGGTTGTTGTATCCATTGTAGCCTTGATGTTGGTTGAATCTGCCTCTCCCTTGAGAGTATCCACCTCTTGAGTAGCCTCTTCCTCTCTGATTCTTGTAATTCTTGTAGCATTCATCTGTGGTATGATTGGACAATCCACAAATGTTGCATGGTGATGAGTTGTAGGGTCTCCCCCTACCTGACTTACCTCCTCTGCCTCTTCCTCTAGATGATCTACCTCTCCCTGCATAATTAGCTTGAGAGGTAGAGCCTTCTTCATCCTGTTTCTTCCCTTTACCTTTATCCTTAACTTTCTTATCAGTATAGAGAGCAGAGGGGTTGTTACCTTTTGATTGATCTCCAGCTTTTGTAAACTTTGCTTCATGTGTAAATAGTTGGCCCATGAGTGTTGTGAGATCTGGGGTATGCATGTCCATATAGAGGTCCATTGCAGTGGTGAAACTTTCCCACTTATCATCTGCCTTGAGTCCATTTGTTACTTGCCTGACTATTTTCTCCTCTTCAATCTCCTCTCCAATGCTTGCTAATTGGTCTGCCACATCTTTGATCTTTGTCACATACTCTGAGACTGATTGCTTGGGCTGCTTCCTAAGGGTTGTGAACTCAATCCACAATTGATTCTTCCTAGCCCTTGTGTTGGAAGAAAAGTAGTTTGACAAGGTTTCCCAAGTCTCTTGGAAAGTCTTACAATTCCTTACATGAGGTAAAAGAAAGTCAGATATAGAGTTTAGAAGGTAAGACCTTGCCAAAGCATCCTTTGCACACCATTGGTTGAGTCTTTCATGTTCATCCTTTGTGGGTAGTCCTCTAGTCTTGAATGAGGGTAATTCCTCATCTCCTGATATGTATCCAAACAAGCTCCTTCCTTGTAGATAGGTCTTCATTCTCAATGACCAAGCTTGGTAGTTGTTCCTGTCCAATTTGTCAATGAATGAAGGAAATCCATCACCCATATTTACCTTCTTTGCTCTGATACCACTGTTGGGAGTGATGGTTGGATGCACTCAAGAAATGAGTTGGTGCTGCTATACCTGCTTCACACCAGCCCTCCTTTGATTCCAGAAATGCTTAGTACACACCTTGAGCTTTCAAATAATACCAAGAAAGCATATATGTGCTTTACAAATGATTTGAGTAATGACCAAATCAAAACAGACAACTTTGCACTTCACAAATTCTAGAAAACTTGTTATTTCTGTAATGATACCTGCTCAGTGTTATGCTCAGTGTGACCAGCACACTAACAATTGATCTAATTCCTTTTGGGGGAATTAAAGTACCTTAATAAGCTACCATTTGCAAGTGAAATGAGAAGAAATGATAAACCACATCCAAAGAAATTGATTTAGCAAACTTATGGTTACCCCCGATATTTTAGGAACTCTGCAGACACAGACCAGTGTGCACTTCGATTGAGATTTCTCCGAGATGGTTGATCCTTTGGCCTTGAAATTTTGTATGCTTGTAGAAGACCTTGAGTGGTTCCAATGAGCTATTGAACTCTTGATTTGGTTCAGTGAGCACTGAGAAATGCTCCTTGGAAGTTGACAGACTTGAAGTAGAAAACACAGAGAACCAGATATGATGAATGTGTATATATCTATTGATTGATATGATTATACAAGCTCATTAGCATGATAAGCATAGCTAATTGAGGTGTGGTGGTGTAGGCTATGGAGTAGCACTAACACACACACAATTACAACTGTAGAATGCCTCGGGGAGTGAGCTAAAGTGAGTGACACACACCACGAGTTTTTTTCCTTCATCTTTTATAAGATTTGGAAGTTGATTTGAATTTCAAATTCAAACTTAGGCTCCCTAGAATCTCTCCTCTAAAAGTAGGGAGATATTCTCTCCATTACAACATTCAAGTTTCCACGACTTTCTCAAGTAGGTGTGATTACAAAATATTCCAAGTCACAATGACTTTTACAATAAGTAAAAAATGAGAACTCATAAGCATGAGTTTCTATGGCTCAATCTTCAAGAATTAATCCAAGCTTTATGTGATGTCTTCAAGCTACAAATCAAAGCCAAGTGTGAAGGCTTGATTTACACCAACACCTTCAAGGGTTCCAAGCCAAAGGTGAAGGCTTGATTTGCACCAACAGCTCCCCCTCAAGCCAAACACTTTGGCTTAAGTCTTCATTTTCAATCTTCAATCACATCCTGCAATCCAATCATGGATTTGAATCTGCATAGCTTGTTTCCATCCAATGCTTTAGTGAGTAAAGCTGCACATTGCATATTAGTAGAAACATATGTCAATTGAATCTCCTTGCTTAGTAACTTCTCTCTCACATAGTGGTAATGAACCTCTATGTGTTTTGTCCTAGCATGATATATTGGATTAGCTGCAAGGTGAAGAGAACTTGTGTTATCTCCAAAGATGATTGGAGGTCTAGTGTATAGACCTAGCTCTGTATACAAAAGCTTTAACCAGATAGCTTCTTGAGTGGCATTGGCAAGCCCTCTATACTCTGCTTCAGTGGATGACAATGCCACTGTAGGTTGCTTCTTGGCTGACCAAGAAATAGGTTTATCTCCTGCAAAACAAATGTAACCTGATGTGCTTCTCCTATCATCCTTGCATCCTGCACAATCTGCATATGAATATACTTTAATATCAATATCTGATGTATAAGGAAAGTACAAACCATGATTTTGAGTTCCTTTGAGATACTTCAAGATCTTCTTTGCTTCCTCTAGGTGAGGTACCCTTGGTTTGTGCATGAATTGGCTTAGCACACTAACTCCATATGCTATGTCAATTCTTGTCAAGGTAGCATAATTCAAACTACCTACCATGCTTTGATATCCTGTAATGTCTTGTATTTCATCACCTTCATGAGCACTAAGCTTTAGGTTGATCTCCATTGGAGTAGTTGAGACTTTAGCATCCTGCAAGCCAAACTTCTTGACCATATCCTGTACATACTTCTTTTGAGTGATATATATACCTGAGTTGGTGTAAACTAACTCAAGACCTAAGAAGTACTTCAATAATCCAAGATCATTGATCTTGAATTCCTTCATCATCTGTCCTTTGATGTGTCTAATCCCATTGACATCATTACCTGTAATGATGATGTCATCAACATAAACACACAAGTAAATTACCTCTGTACTACTTCTCTTTATGAACAGAGAAGTGTCTGCTTTACTCATCACAAATCCTTGGTCTTGGAGGTAGGTTGTCAACCTGTAATTCCATGCTCTAGGTGCCTGCTTCAATCCATATAGAGCCTTCTTCAATTTACAAACATAATTTACCTTCTTGGGATCTTCATAGCCAGGTGGTTGTGACATGTAGACTTCTTCAGATATCCATCCATTCAAGAAAGCATTCTTGACATCTAATTGGTACATGTTCCAATTCTTGGATGCAGCTATACTCACCAATATTCTGATAGTTGGCATCTTAGCCACAGGAGAAAATGTCTCCTCATAATCAATGCCTTGGGTTTGTGCAAAACCCTTGGCTACCAACCTAGCTTTGTACCTGTTGATTGTTCCATCTGAATTTCTCTTTAGCTTGTAGATCCATCTGGATCCTATCACCTTCATAGAGTCCTTCTTGGGTACCAAGTCCCAAGTATCACTCTCCTTGAGTGCTTCCATTTCTTCATCCATAGCTCCTTTCCATTCTGGTTTGGTGATTGCTTCTTCATAGGTACCTGGTTCTTCATTCAACAAATCCTTTGCAAGGTATACATAATGCTTAGTTACAAGAGATGTGTCATACCCATATCTGATAGGTCTTTTGCTTTCTCTCTGAGATCTCCTCATTGCTTGAGTTGAGGATTCTGGTATATCCTCTAGCTTCTTCATTTTCATCTTCCCTTTGGACTTCCATGCCTTGAATTCCTCAAGGTTAATTGTGTCATCATCTTCTGAGCTTGAGTCTTCTTTCTGAATTGGTTCCTCCTTGGTGAGCGTTGGGAAATCTTCTTCCATATCATAGGGTAGACTAATCTTCCTGCATTCATTCTCATACCATGAGTCATTCTCATCAAAGATGACATCTCTGCTTACCTTGAAGCCTTTGTTTGTTGGGTTGTAGAATTTGTATCCCTTTTGGTTCAAATCATAACCAATGAAGATACATTTTTCAGCTTTAGGGTCTAGCTTTCCCCTTACCTGTGAGGGAATATGCACATATGCTACACAACCAAAGATTTTGCAATGATCCAGAGAAGGTCTCTTACCATGCCAAGCTTCATATGGTGTCATGCCATCAAGTGATTTAGATGGCAACCTATTTATGAGATAGGTTGCAGTGGATACACTTTCTGCCCAAAGATAATTTGGCAACTTCTTTTCATTAAGCATAGACCTAGCTGTTTCTACTACGAGTCTATTCCTTCTTTCAGCTACTCCATTTTGTTCAGGTGAGTACCTTGTGGTTATCTCCCTCTTGATGTGTCTTTCCTGCAAGAAATCTTCAAACTCATTTGAGAAGTATTCTCCTCCTCCATCTGACCTTAGCCTTTTCAAGCTTCTTCCTGTTTGGTTTTCAACAAGTGCAAGATACTTCTTGAAACAATTAAACACTTCATCCTTATGCTTCATAAAGTAAGATAGTCCACCTGCTATAGTCATCAATGAAGGACACATAGTACCTTGAACCTGAAATGGAGGGATCCTTGCTAGGTCCCCAAACATCTGTGTGTACCAAGTCTAGGTAGTCTTCATGCAAGAAGCCTTTCCTTGAGTAGGGCAACCTGTGAGACTTACCAAACTGACATGCTCCACACTTGTAAATCATGTGTTTCTTGGACACATTAGGTATCCCAAGCACACATTGATCCCTGCACATTTGCTTTAGGGTTCTTTCACCTACGTGACCTAACCTCTTGTGCCATATTTCTAACTCTGAAAGTGTTTGATCCTTGTAATTATATAAAGCAATGTTCTTGGTGTCTTCTAGCTCAAAAGTAAACAATCTACCTAATTTCTCCCCCTTGGCAATTCTTTTGAAACCATGTCTTGGGTCCTCCACATATGCTCCATGTTGAGTGAACCTGACCTGCAAACCTTTCTCCACAATCTGACCAACACTCATTAGATTTTTGGTGATGGTTGGTACATAGAGTACCCTGCTCAATAGGTTCTGGTTACCATCACATGTCTTTACATTTCCAATCTTTACAACAGAATGTTTAGTATCATCACCTGTTTGTACCTGATGTTTGCCCTTGGGTTCTTCCAAATCAGAGAGTAGTGCCACATTGCCAGCTACATGGTTAGAACATCCTGAGTCAATATAAAATAAATGATCATCATTTGTACTTGCCTTGGAGGTCATATTCATGATCAATAGGGAGTCATCTTGCTCCTCTGTGTAGTTGTTGTAATCCCTTCTATTTCTGAATCCACCTTGATAGTTACCATTGTGGTTGTGGTTGTAATTGTTGTTGTACTGATTGTTGTATCCATTGTAGCCTTGGTGTTGGTTGAACTTGCCTCTCCCTTGAGAGTATCCACCTCTTTGATAGCCTCTTCCTCTCTGATTCTTGTAGTTCTTGTAGCATTCATCTGTGGTATGATTGGACAATCCACAAATGTTGCATGGTGATGAGTTGTAGGTCTCCCCCTACCTGACTTACCTCCTCTGCCTCTTCCTCTTGAGGATCTACCTCTCCCTGCATTCTTCATCAACCTTCTTACTTTTACCTTTATCTTTAACCTTCTTATCAGTATATAGAGCAGAGGGGTTGTTACCTTTTGATTGATCTCCTGCCTTTGTAAACTTTGCTTCATGTGTGAATAGTTGGCCCATGAGTGTTGTGAGATCTGGGGTATGCATGTCCATGTAGAGGTCCATTGCAGTGGTGAAGCTTTCCCACTTATCATCTGCCTTGAGTCCATTTGTTACTTGCCTGACTATTTGCTCCTCTTCAATCTCCTCTCCAATGCTTGCTAATTGGTCTGCCACATCTTTAATCTTGGTCACATACTCTGAGACTGATTGCTTGGGCTGCTTCCTAAGGGTTGTGAATTCAATCCACAGTTGATTCTTCCTGGCCCTTGTGTTGGAAGAGAAATATGTTGACAGAGTTTCCCATGTCTCTTGGGAAGTCTTACAGTTCCTTACATGAGGTAAAAGGAAATCAGATATAGAGTTAAGAAGGTAAGACCTTGCCAAAGCATCCTTTGCACACCATTGGTTGAGTCTCTCTTGTTCATCCTTGGTGGGTAGTCCTCTAGCTTTGAATGAGGGCAATTCCTCATCTCCTGATATGTATCCAAATAGGCTTCTTCCTTGTAGATAGGTCTTCATTCTCAATGACCAAGCTTGGTAATTGTTCCTGTCCAATTTGTCAATGAATGAAGGAAAACCATCTCCCATGTTTACCTTATTTGCTTTGATACCACTGTTGGGAGAGATGGTAGGATGCACTCAAGAGATTGAGTTGAAGCTGCTAGATCTGCTTTGCTCCAGCCCTCCTTTGCTTCAGATATGCTTAGTACACTTGATTAACTTCCAAATGATACCAAGAAAGCATATATGTACTTTGCAAATGATATGTGTAATGATCAAATCAAAACAGACTACTTGAGACTTCAAGAATCCAAGAAAACTTGCTAATTTTGTATTGACACCTGCTTAGTCTTTCACTCAGTATGACCAGCATACTTACAATTGATCAAATTCCTTCTGGACATATTAAATTAGCTTAACAAGCTACCATTTGCAAGTGGAATGAGAAGAAATGATAAACTATACTCTGAGAAATGAGTTTAGCAAAATTATATGTACCCCCGACTTTTTAGGAGCTCTGCAGAAAAATACCAGAGGTCACTTCGAGCAAGATTTCTCCGAGATGACTGATCCTTTAACCTTGAAATCTTGTAGGCATGTAGTATGCTTGGAGCTGGTTCCAATGTGCTTTGAATCACTTGATTTGGTTGAGGAACCACTGAGATATGCCCTGTTGAAGTTGACAGACTTGATGTAGATAACTCGGAGAAACCAGAGATGATGAATGTGTATACTTCTATTGATTGATGTAGTTGTACAATCTCATTAGCATGACAAACATAGCTAAATGAGATGTTGTGGTGTAGGCTATGAAGTAGCACTAACACACACTGAGTTACAATAGTGAAATGCCTCGGGGAGTGAGCTCAATGAGACTAGCTTACCCGCGAGTTTTTGTTCTTCACTTTTATATGAGTTGAGTGATCATTTGAATTTGAAATTCAAATCTAAGCTCCCTAGAATCTCTCCTCTAAAAGTAGGGAGATATTCTCTCAATCACAAGTTCCAATTTTTCCACGAATCTATCAAGTAGGTGTGATTGCATGAGATGCCAAGTCATATAGACTTTTACAATGGGTAAAATGTAATAACACATAGGCAAGTGTTCCTATGGTTCTAGCTTCACATAGTGATATCCTTCAAGGGTTCCAAGCCAAAGGTGAAGGCTTGATTTGCACCAACATTACGTCAGTCTACATTTTTTGAATTTTTGGTGATTTAGAAATCCAAATTAGGTTCAACGCGTTTCTATGAAGTTGTAATTCTCTATCTTAGCTACACAAAGAACTTTAAAACGCACCAATCCGACCCTTCCTAGCTCGAGTTATGGGCAAAATACTGAACAATTTTTGAGAGGTGCTAACCTGCACATTCACCTCTTGTGACCTAAGCTTCCATTGAAGCTTCTTGCACACCAGCCTTTAGCAAGATATGGTACCAATGAAGGGCTTTGGTGTGCTAAACAAGAGGATCAAAGTGGAGATGAAGGGAGCGAGAGGAGAATAGAGATGCACAACACACATGATGGGAGACTCAAAACCCATATAATGATCTCTCTTGAGGCAATGCTCTATAAATGATGTATATATATGAATATAGTGGTAAAGTCACATGATCCTTACATCCCCAATAGGTATTACTCAATCGTGATGATGACAAAGGATCTCGATGTCATGGCATCATTGTGACGGCATGAACCTGTCATGAGAGTCTAATGGCATCACGATGATCTTAGGGGCATGATGGTCTGAAAGCATCACAATGATGTGTCACAATCGTGGTGGCATTAGACCATTCGTGATGGTGTGAAGGGATGCTCATCACTATGGCATTTAGCAGTTGCAATGACACAACACGATCGTGATCGTATAAGCCCATCACGATGGTCTCAAAGGATCGTGATGGTCAGATGTTATCACAATGGTGTGGGAAGGTCATCGTGATAGTGCAATGAATCATTGTGATGGCATGAGCCAATCGTGATGGTGTGATATCTCATCATGATGGTGTAGGAAGGTCACTGTGATGGCATTCAACAATTGCAATGGCAAAGTGTTGTCGTGATGGTCTGAGCCCATCACGATGGCCTAAGAGGATCACGATGGCCAGTTGGCACTATCACGACGATGTAAACCTATCGCGATGGTGGAAAAAAATACAAATTTCTTGAATTCAATTATGGATTCCTTAGTGTGCAAAGATGCTCTACATCCCCAACACAATGTTTCTAAAAAAAACAAACTTATTAGACCATCGTGATGGTCTCAAGAATTCAACAAAAATGATGAGCAGAGTATGATTTTTTACCTATTAGGTTGTCGTAGCCTTGTATTGAAGCAATGTCCTACACATAAAACTCACAAGCACATGCAAATCCGCTCTCATGCTTGTTCGATCTCTCTCTCTCTCTCTCTCTCACAAGTGAGGGAAATGAGAAGAGAAGGGTGGATATAGTGATTTTGGTGAAATTTCATTATGTAGGGAGAAGATGTGGGGGTGAAGGGTGAGTGTAGGGGAAGTGGAAGAAGGTGAAACAACGCAAAACAACAAAACACTAATTAATTACCTTTCAATGCTAATCTCCAAACACTCTTACCATCACATGTTCGTCCTAGAGCTCGTCCCCTACAACAACGCCAAATTTGGTGTTGTTCTAGACAATGACAAGTACCACGTCAAGAAGCTCCACCTCTTTAATTTCAATTCATGGAAGAGATAGGGTGATATGAAGATCGTGAATGAGTGATGTGTGCAAAGGTGAAGATGAGAAGCACACTAGTGCACACACACATACACACACAAGGTAGAGGTAAGAGGAGACACAATGGAAGGATTGTCATTAGTTTTTGATGTGTAATACCATCAGTTTTTGGCATATGTATTTGCCATTATCTTTGCTTGGATTAGTGAAAGATGGTGACATGTTACTCATTGTTCTTTTGTTATTAGTTATCTTGTTTGATTTCTGAGTTTGTAGGGTCTACCAAAATTTTCCCAGGATGTTTTCACATCTACTAGGTCAGTTTGGAAACTTGGTGAGCAAGCTTATGCTCATGGTTTTATGTGCATGCTAGATGCATGGTTATGTGATAGGTGGTTCACATGGTTTCTTCTCCACTGAGACATATGTGATTTGAATTATGCATATGGATATGTAGGTATGATCCAATTGGTGATAGAGTATTATCTCTAGTCTCTTGTTACATTGCTAGTCTCTTGGATTTTGAGCATGGTGTCTTCTCGATTTGATGGCACTGACTTTCCGAGATGGAAAGCTCAAATGTGGCATGCATTGGTTTGTGTAGGTTTATACATGTATGTGCATAGAGCTGCACAAAGGCCTCCTGACATGCCCGACCACATATGGATGGATATGGATGCATTGGCCAACTCCACTATCCGGTTATAGCTTGTGGATTCTATATATGAGTCAGTGATGTATGAGGAGATGAGTAGTGAATTATGGTAGAGTCTACATGATATGTGTGGGAGTCCATCGGCTCATGTGAGACGTAGATCATATCAATAGTTCTGATGTTGGCACTATGGTCATGAAGGCCATACTCGATGACATTACTTCACGTGGATGTGATGATGACATTAGAGATATGCACGTGATGCAGATCAGATATTGGTTTCAAGAGAGTCTATGGCAGTTGATAATACCAATGATGGTGATATCACTTTCTCCTATGGTTCATTTCAAGATTCCTCTTGTTCATTGCATAGCACACATATGACTTGGTTGCTTGATGCATTAGCTGGTTTTCATGTTACTCCACATTGCGAGTGGTTTCGTCGATTCTTAGGTGAGAGTCATAGATGTGTGCACTTGCCTGATGGTACGACATATGCCATTGAGGGTGTAGGAGATGCATGCCTTATGCTTCCTAGTGGAGCATCACTTATACTGAGACATGTACATTATGTGCCTTCATTCCCTATGATCTTGATTTCAGTTAGCCAATTACAAGAGAGTAGATGTTATGCATTCCTTGATGAGCATCACTTTCAGTTGCAGTTGGGACAACCTATGCTTGTGAGAGGTGCTAGGATTGGGCACACGTACCCACTGTAGATACTTAATGTGAGAGACAATCTTGTCTTAGTGAGAGTTCAACCTTATGTGCAATGTGAGATTCAACATGTCTCATTTTGTCTACCTACACATAGATCTATTGACATTCATGATGCACACATATGGCAAGCTTCAGATGCTCTCATGGGTGCACATGTAGAGCATGTTTTGGATGCTCGTGATGCTTTATATAGAGCACAATTTTGTTGATCATATGGATGCTCATGTGGAGCACACTTTTGATTATCAATTGGATGCTTTAGAGCATGATGTGGATGCTCATGTAGAGCATTGTGATGATACTCTATTAGAGTGTGATCATCACTTTGACCTTGGTGTTGATGTTGTGTGGCTAGCTCATGTGGAGCATGATCATACACTTGGTGTGGTAGAGCACGACCCTTAGGCTTGTTGAAAGGAATCATTCTCACCACTTGTGGTATGGAGTTGGAGCACGCCTTTGTAATTTTTGAGTTTGGAAAGAACCATTTTATGAGATGATTTTGGGACATCCATTCATGCAACAATTGCAGATTGTACAAGACTGAGGAACCAAATCTTTGTACCTGCAACATATGAAGAAATTGAGTCTGTAGAATCCTCAACATCAGAACCTTCATGGTTGCATGAGGACACTCATTTATGGATGTGTAAACTAGCGATGCAAGAGGAGGAGAGGTTAGAGGCTAGAAACCAAGGCACATAATGACACCCACGAACCCTCCAAGATCGTGCCTATGCACTTATAGTGTTTCCAGATGAGGAATTTGAGCCTCATGGTTGGGCAGAAATCTTAGCCACCCATGTACATAACTGTAAATGAAGAACAATGGACTCCTCAATGTGATGAGGATGACTATGATATCTCTATCGTCATGAGAGAACCCATGGTAAGCGAGCCTGTTTTAGAACAATGTGAGGATGTGACCCTAGAGCCAAGCAAAGCAAGTGATCAAGATCATCATGCCCCTAAGATCATCACGATGCCATTAAACCCTCACAATAGGCTAATGCCATCACAATGACGCCATGCCATTGAGATCCTCTGTCATCATCACGACTGGGTGAGACCTATTGGAGATGTAAAGGATCATGTGACTTTACCACTATATTCATATATATACATCATTTATAGAGCATTGCGTCAAGAGAGATCATTATATGGGTTTTGAGGCTCCCATGCATGTGTGCACATCTCTATTCTCCTCTCTCTCCCTTCATCTCCACTTTGCTCCTCTTGTTTAGCACACCAAAGAACTTTATTGGGGTATATCTTGCTAAAGGCTGGTGTGCAAGAAGCTTCAATAGAAGCTTAGGTCACATGAGGTGAATGTGCAAGTTAGCATCTCTCAATAACTTTTCAATATTTTGCCCATAACTCAAGCTAGGAAGGGTCGGATTACTGTGTTTTAAAGTTCTTTGTGTAGCTAAGATATAGAATTACAACTTCATAGAAGGCCATTAAACCTGATTTGGATTTGTAAATCACCAAAAATTCAAAAATTGCAGACTGATGTAGAAGACGAATCTAGAATCACTTGGAGAGCAGGTCAGATTTTGGGCTGTAACTTGAGTTTTACAAGTCAGATTCAAGGGATTCAACTTGTTGTGAATAGCTTGAATAAGAAGTTACAAATTTTCTGAAAATGCAAAATACAGAGTAATAGTGCTAGGTTGTTGAAAATGGAGAATACAGAGTAACAGTGCTGCAGATAAAGGTGAAATTGATAGTAGATGCATGTTTTGTGTATATATGTTCGAAATATCGTTACATAACAAAAAACAATTTCTTAAAGTTTGCTGAAGAGAAAAGTTCAAACTTAGAGTTTATTATCCATGAAATAGCAAAACATAGCGCAGAGCAGCATATTTTCATCACAATAACCCTAATTGCTTTTGGAGGTTCATTTTGTTGTGGAACTTCTTCGAGAGAGATTTTTTGGTATGCCAGCTCTTATTTTTAGAGCTTGAAGGCATTATCCATGTATGATCACTGTGGCAATTCCTCCGTATGAGAGCAGAGCATGATCTTGTCATGTGTTTGGCATGTGAGATGATATTATGGTATACCTTTTTAGAAGTTTATGTCATCATGAGTTTGATCATGGTATTAACAATGGATGTATAGTGGCATTGTGGTCTATATCTTGATTATGCCACTTGGTTATGGATTTACTTGCCGGTTGCACATAATTTTATGAGATTTGATTTTGGATCTTGGTTGGTACTTGTATCCTTATTTTCTTTCCAGGTACATGATCCAGATTGGAGCCTCAGTTGCATACTCATTTGTCACCTTGATTGGCTATTCTATTAGCATGTGGTCATTGATTTGATATCTCATTTTCGAGTGTGATTCTTGGCATATGTGGATGGTGATTCTCGCATAGTTACTTTGGTTCTAGAGTCCATTTTACAAAGGAGATGCTGTCGAAACTTTGTCAGCTTTTATGCTAGAAGAGTACTATAGTATATCCTTTATGATTGTGCTACAACTTTGGATCATTGCTTATCTCCATTCACTTGGACTTGGTCACATGTTCATGATACTTTGGACCATCTTATAGGATTTATTCTTGAGTGAGAGGTGTATCCCCATTGTATTGATGTGTATTGCCATCAATTTTTGGCATATGTATTTGCCATTATCTTTGGTTGGATCAATGAAAGGTGATGACAGGTTACTCATCATACTTTTATCATTGGTTATCTTTTTTGATTTCTCAGTTTACAGGGGATACTCTACCAAATTTTTCCCAGGATTCTTTCACATCTACTTGGTCAATTTGGAAACTTGGTGAGCAAGCTTATGCTCATGGTTTTATGTGCATGTTAGATGCATGGTTATGTGATAGGTGGTTCACATGGTTTCTTCTTTAGCGAGACAGATATGATTTGAAATATGCATATGGATATTTAGGTATGATTCTATTGGTGATAGGGTATTATTTCTAGTCTCTTGTTACATTGCTAGTCTCTTGGATTGTCAACATGGTGTCTTCTCAATTTGATGGCACTCACTTTTTGAGATGGAAAGCTCAGATGTGGCATGCATTGGTTCGTGGAGGGTTATACATGTATGTGCATAGAGCTGCACAAAGGCCTCCTAACATGCCCGACCTCATATGGATGGATATGGATGCATTGGCCAACTCCACTATCCGGTTAGAGCTTGTGGATTCTATATATGAGTCTATGGTGTATGAAGAGATGAGTAGTGAATTATGCAGAGACTACATGATATGTATGGGAGTCCATCGGCTCATGTGAGACGTAGATCATATCAATAGTTTCGATATTGGCACTGTGGTCATGAAGGCCATACTCGATGACATTGCATCAGGCGGATGTGATGATGACATAAGAGATATGCACGTGATCCAGATAAGGTATTGGTTTTAGGAGAGTCTATGGTAGTCGATTATACCAGTGATGGTGATATCACTTTCTCCTATGGTTCGTTTCAAGATTCCTCTTGTTCATTGGATAACAAATATATGGCTTGGTTGTTGGATGCATTAGCCAGTTTTCATGTTACGCCACATTGTGAGTGGCTTCATCTATTCTTAGGTGAAAATCACAGATGTCTGCACTTGCCTGATGGTACGACATATGACATTGACGGTGCACGAGGTGTATGTCTTATGCTTCCTAGTGGATCATCACTTATACTCAAACATTTACATTATGTGCCTTCATTCCCTATGATCTTGATTTCAGTTAGCCAGTTACAAGAGAGTAGATGTTATGCATTCCTTGGTGAGCATCACTTTCAGTTGCAGTTGGGACAACTTATGCTTGTGAGAGGTACTAGGATTGGGCACATGTACCCACTACAAATACTTAATGTGAGAGACACTCTTGTCTTAGTGAGAGTTCAGCCTTATGTGCAATGTGAGATTCATCATGTCTCATTTTGTCTATCTACACATAGGTCTATTGACATTCATGATGCACGAGTATGGCAGGCTTTAGATGCTCTCATGGATGCACATGTAGAGCATGTTTTGGATGCTCGTGATGCTTATATAGAGCATAGTGTTGTTGATCATATGGATGCTCATGTGGAGCACACTTTTTTGATGATCAGTTGGATGCTTTAGAGCATGATGTGGATGCTCATGTAGAGCATTGTGATGATACTCTATTAGAGCGTGATCATCACTTTGATCTTGGTGTTGATGTTGTGTGGCTAGCTCATGTGGAGCATGATCATACACTTTGTGTGGTAGAGCATGACCCTTAGGCTTGTTGAAAGGAATCATTCTCACCACCTATGGTGTGGAATTTGATTGTGAGTTTGGAAAGAACCATGCTTATGAGATGATTTTGGGACATCCATTCATGCAGCAATTGAAGATCGTACAAGACTGGGGAACCAACTCTTTGTACCTATAACATATGGGAGTGACCACAAAAGTCAATCTCAAAGACTATTCCCATCATGACATATCCCCACTACAATGGAATACCATCCATAACACACCTGAAGAAACCGAGTCAGTACAATCCTCAACATCAAAACCTTCATGGTTGCATGAGTTCACTCATTTATGGATGTGTAAAGTAGTGATACAAGAGGAGGAGAGGTTAGAGGCTAGAAACCAAGGCATAGAATGACACCCACAAACCCTCCAAGATCTTGCCTATGCACCTATAGTATTTCCAAAGGAGGAATTTGAGCCTCATAGTTGGGCAAAAATCTTAGCCACCCATGTACATAGTGGTAAATGAAGAAGAATGGACTCCTCTCTGTGATGAGGATGGCTATGATATCTTTATCTTCATGAGAGAACCCATGGTAAGCAAGCCTGTTTTAGAACAATGTGAGGATGTGACCCTAGATCCAAGCGAGGCAAGTGATGAAGATCTAGAGTCCATCATAACGGAGCCATTCTGTTCTTCAAAAAAGGAATATCTATATCTAGTGGAAGCCACCCTTCTTGATCAAGCCAACCTAAAGCAAGACAATGAAGTAACAAGCAAGACCAAGCTTGAAAGAAAGGAAGTTGAGAGAAATCCCCTAACCAAGCAAAAGAGGAACCCCTATCGGAAGTACCAAAAAAATTTAAGAAATATGAAATCGAAGATAGAAGAATAATGGTAAGAATGCCGAAGAGAGAAACAAGCACATGAGAAGCATATGAAAATCGAGAAAAAGCTAAGAAAATTGTAGCCACAGTTGAGGAAGGAGAAGAATAATGCACATATATCGGGCATGACTTGACAGAAGAGGAAGAAGAAGAAGAGTTGGTTGCCCTGCTAAGAGAATATAGAGATGTGTTTGCATGGAGCTACAAGGATTTGGAAGGAGTAGACCCTGACATATGCTCCCATAGAAGTCCCATGACTCAAGAAGCTAAGCCTTCCAAACAGAAACCATACACTTATAATGATAATTATGTGGCCAAGATTAAAGAGGAGATAGATCGCTTAATAGAAGCTGAATTTATCTATGAGATTGAACACAATGAATGGGTATTACCCATTGTGTTCATGCCCATTGTGTGTGCATCAACTTGAAAAAAGTCAATGGGGCCATTATTAGAGATATTTATCCGCTTCCTATCACTGAGCACCTACTAGAGCAAGTAACAGGCAAGGAAGTATATAGCTTCCTTGATGGATGCTCTATTAGGTAGCTATTGCCCCTAAAGACGAGCATAAGATGGATTTTTCCATAGAGTGGGGCATATTTGCATTTTGTGTAATGCCATTTGGGCTTACAAATGCACCTACTACATTTCAACAACGGATGTGTCATGTCTTAAAGGAGTTCTTATATAAGAACTTGGAAGTCTATGTTGATGATTTATGTGCTCATTCCAACATTAGGCAAACGCACATGCCCGAATTGAAATGAGTCTTTGACAAATGTAGACAATACCAGGTTTGCTTGAACCCAAAAAAGTGTGTTTTCATGGTCAACCAAGACAAGATTCTAGGACATAGTGTTAAAGAATGGAATCTCTACAGATGAAGAGAAAGTTAGAGTGATTGCAAAACTACCCAAGCCAAAAACTTTTAAGGAGGTGCAAGCTTTCATGGGGCATTGCAGTTACTATCACACTTTATACACATGTATGCGATCATTGCAAAGCCCTTGTATGCCCTTGTCACTAAGTTTGAGTGGATAGATGAATGTGAAAGATCGTTTAATGAACTTAAAAAACGCTTGTGTTTAGCACCAATTCTAACAACACCAGATTGGAGTAAGCCATTCCATGTACATGTGGATGCATCCAATTATGCTATCGGGTGTGTGCTAGCATAACCCATAGGTGAAGGCAACATAGACCTTCCTATAGCATATGCAAGTAGGCAGTTGAATGCATCTCACAGAAACTACACCACCACTGAGAGAGAAGGATTAGGAATGGTTTACACAGTAAAGAAATTCAGACATTATTTATTGGTAGATAAACTCAATTATTTCACAGACCATCAAGCATTGTTATACCTAGTCAACAAGCCTTCTAACATGGGAAGATTGGTACAATGGTTTCTCCTATTAATGGAGTATGATTTTGAAGTGGTAGTTAAAAAAGGAAGACCCATCTTAGAGTCGATCATCTCTCATGACTGACCACTGGAGAAGCCCCTCAAGGGATAGCTGATGAATTACTAGATGCACATTTGTTTAATCTTGAAGTAGTGCCTGAATGGGCCAAGCCAATTGTCCCCATTCTCGCATTTGGACCCAATAAACCTAGAGTGAGGACCAAGGAAAGGGAAGCAGCTAAGTCACAAAGATATCAGATAATGGCAAGAAATATTCACAAGAAAAATAATCAGGAAATCCTTGCTTGTTGTGTAGAAGAGGTAGAGTATGATAAATGGTTGTAATTAGCACATGTAGGTGCATTAGAAAAACACCATGCGAGACACCACACGCTATAGAATCTGCATAGATTAGGTGTGTGCTAGCCTTTGATGGAAGCAGATGTCCATATGATATGCATGGAATGAACAATCTATTGTGTTAGACCACTTGTCGAGCATGCTACCTTATATCATGTGTCTCTAATGCTAGAATGGAGCAAACCAATGAGAAATTACTTGAGGACAAAAAAAATTCCCTCAAGAAATGACTTTAGTAAGACAAAGAATTCTAGAGCAGGAAGCTCAAGACTACAAACTCATTGGCGATAATCTGTACAAAAGGGGAAGAGATGTATATCTGAGACAATGTGTTCATGAGAGTGACTACTTGAGAATATTAGAGACTACTGTTAAAGTGTAAAATAGTGATGCTGTATTACTGACTAGCCGAAATCGCTACCGAACAAATATTAAACGTAAAACAGTGCTTTACCATAAACTGTGTTCAACTCTAATTATCATTACCGAAAGACATTACCAGACCATCGTGGGTTCTTGGGAGTGGTAGGGGTCTGTTAGACAGAGGGCCTGTACTAATTTCCCAAACCTTCGTTACAATCAACAACAACACCAATGCGCGTCTTAGCTCAGTTACTGGCAGTAACTAGACAATATTTGGGTTCTATACTCCTGCGTACCGAACTTCTCCAGACTAACCTGCTATTGGCATAGAGCAGTAGTCTGGGCTACAGACTCAACAGTAGTAATCCACCAGAGATCATACTTTAACCGACAGACTCGTTCGTCACAACACGTACAACACTCTTCAAATAAAAGCTCACGTTTTACTGAGGGTACTAGTTCGACCTCGTATTCGGGATCAATAGAGAATAATACCGAACTCAATGAACCCCATAAAACACACAGAACATATTCCAATCAGACATCAGTTACCTATTTAACTCACACATCAATATAACTACTCAGACTGACTCAGGGTACTTCAACAACTGAAGAACGCACAGCACTACGAGACGATAACAGTACTCAGATACACAATCTGTCCTTCAACATTCATTACGGTGAACTTCAGTGGTAGCAGACAGAACAGAAATCAACACTAACAATACTCAGAACTTCGTAACAGTGTAACAATATTCTGACAAATAATTAGGCGAACAAACTGGCAATTCCAGAAAAGACGTCTCTTGCGACCATTCTCCTTACATTACTTTATATAGATTTACAAAATGTGCGTACCAACTTTTGCGCATAATTCAAGGAACTCCGTTACATCCGACAGTCATTACATTTGTCCCATTCCGGCAGCCGACTAACACTGGCACACACGGTGGACTCGAACCCGCAAGTGATTTTTTATTACAAAACTACTGTTCATCGATGATTCCTTCTAGATACATATTCTGGCTAATCTAAATGTACGGGCAATTTTTTTCTTAAGGGTTTCTAATAATTGTTTAAGGGTGTCGGGTTCTAAAACTTGCGCATCTACTCTAACGGAGCTAAGGGCGATGGCTTCGGTAAGCAAAATTTCGGCCTGTGTTTGCAAAAAGGCCTCCTGTAAGTAGAAGTCATTGGATAGTGCCGCATCTCTGGCTGTCTTCATTTCCGCTACTTGCTTCTGCATTTCACTGATTCGGTCTTTCTGATTGCGTACCTGATTATCTAGTCTTTCAAACTGTTGATTCTGGAACTGTATGGTTTTGTGATATGCATCTCGTTCTCTGCGGGCATTCGCTAAATCCTTCTGATATTTGGTTTCCCTGAGTAGTTGATGTTTGAGTATACTGTTGACCTCATCAAGTGATTCTTTCGTTCTCTGTAATTGATCTTCTGTTTGTTTTGCTTCTTTCTGCTACTCTTGGCTCTTTTGTATGGCTTCCTGCAACTGAACCCTTGTTTCTTCGAGTAGGTTTCCCAGCGCGATTCTTGTGTCTTCTGTATCTTTGATGGTTTGATTTAACTTTATTATCTCTGCGTCGGCAGCTGACAGTACTTCTTCTTTTGCAGCCAGTGCCTTATCTCGCTGGCTTAAGCTCTCTTCTTGTGCTTGGAGTGTAGCCTGTAGTTGTTTGATCTGCTCATGGAGTGCATGGTTTTCCGCTCTAGCTGCTTGTAACTCTTCCTGGAGGGGGGTGATGTCTGCCTCCATTACTTCCAATTTTCGTTGGAATTTATCTCGTGCACTGTCTGTGGCTTGCTTCAGGTGTTGCGGCAGTTGTTGGGATAGATTGATCAAGAAGCGACCCATAGATTCTAATTCCGAAAAAACTGGAACGGGGTGGGGTGGCAGAGGAGGGCGAGGTTGCGAAGAGGTTTCGGTGAGGAGTTGTTGTGAATTTGGTGGTGAATAGTTGAGGGAGGATGTAGAGGCTTCAGCAGTTTCGGTGGGGTGACTGGGCTTGATGGGACTGCGGGGTGGTTCCGGTTGGGAAATGGGGTTAACACGCGGTGTTTTGGGGAGGGCAGAGTTAGTGGTTGTTACCTTGTTTGTTTGTTCGATTTCTGCATTGTTCGCTTCTGTGGATTCCACTGCCTTCAGTAGCTTGTCTAGTGCTTCCCTGGCAGATTCTTGCTCGTCTACCTATTGCTCTGATTCTTTTTCGGTCGAAATTATTTCTGTCTCTGCTTGATCTTGTTGTTCTTGTTGCTCAATCGATGATTCATATGCATTGAGGTGGCTGTATCATGGAACGTCTCCTCTTCTTGCTTCTCGTCTTCTTTATCGTCATCTTTATCTTTTCCGGCTGAGTCTTGTGCTTCGCTTTCGGAGGAGCTAATCCTGATGCGTTTCTGGCGGAACAATTGATTGAGCTCTTCTTCATCTTCTTCTTCCTCATCCTCTAGTAGCTGTACTGATTCTTCATGCCTAAGGGCGGGTCCTCGTGGTGGTGGTTGAGCTGCGAGTATGGTCGGAAAGAGAAAGGAGAGGATGTGGGGAAGTCTGGATCGCGGGGTGGTTCCTTTGTTGACTTGTTTCACTATGGCTACACACTCCTTATGGATACGGTGAAAGAAAAAGGATGCGAAGTTGACGGGTTCATGTGCAGCAAGGTCGATGGCGGAATAGAACGGGCGGGATATACCGTAGGTGCATTTCTCGAGGTTAAGGATTGCGACTAAGAACTGTAATGCAGTTCTTTCAGGTTTGGGGCGGTAGAGAATGGCGTATTTGTTCGATGAATGGCGGGGGAAAAGTTCGGTCATGCGGGCTACGGGGATACTTGGGCCATTCTCGCGGCCTTGTGGAGTGAGGCGGAAGGCTTCGGCGAAGGCCTGGAAGGTTATTACGGTTCTAGATGGTAGGGAGGGGAAGAGCCATTGTCGTTCAGCGATGGGGGATTGGGCGATGGCAGGGATGATTTGTGCGAAGAAGGGATGGGCTTGCACTGAGTGCCATGGCAGCTCAGCGAAGTTGGCCAACCCTCGGGTGCGCAGGTATTCTCCTACCTCGGTAGGGATACCATCACAGAAAGCTGTGTAGTTTGCCAACGCTTCCATTGCGCACGTGAACACGAATACACAGGACACAGCACACGGATACACAGAATACAGAAAACACAATCACAATCACAAGAACACAATAGCATTTTTTGGCGCAACCGAAGAGCTTAAGTACAGATATTACGGTGGGGGGGGGAAGTGATGGTTATCATTGTGCGGTGCTGGAATGATATTGCTTTTAATTTGGCGTGCATGCTTGAGTAATTGGTAAGGAGGGCTGCTTATGACAAAACGTGGCTATTAACAAAGAAAAGAAAGAACTGAAGGAAAAATAAAGAAAAAACTAAAAAATGCGATCCACCGCCGAATGATTTAATGCGGGCTAGGAGCATGTTGATACGGCCGCAGCTTCGAGCCGTTGATTACTTTTGGAAGTGGATTTTCGATCAACGTAGTCAACCGAAAAGTTGCTGGATCGATTTGTTCTGAGATCTTGTAAGGGCCGAACCACCGTAATTTGAATTTGCCTGCGGATCTATTTGACTTTGCATTATAGAAAAGTATAAGCTGTCCTACCGAAAACACTGGAGTTTTCAGGTTTCGATCGTGCATCCTTGCCTGTCTTAGTAGAACTTTGTGCATGGTTAAAAAACTGAGCCATCGGTGCTCGTCTAACTCTCTGAATGTGTCCAACCGAAATGACAGTGAGTCTTTCGGTAGCAGTTTCTGGGTAATGGGTACTTGTAAACTTGGTATAACTATCTCCATTGGTGCTATTGCTTCTAAGCCATAAGCTAATTTGAAAGGTCTCAATCCTGTTGTAACCTTGTAGGTAGTTCGGTATGCCCATAACACTGCAGGTAGCAGTTGATCCCATCTTTCCGGTGCTTCCATGATCAATTTCCGAAGTATATTCAACAGAGATTTGTTTGTACTTTCGGCCAAACCATTAGCACGCGTTTAATAAGGAGAACTAAATTTATGTGTGACCTGGAACGACTGTGTAAGTGCCTTCATTAAATTGTTTACAAAATGAGTGCCTTGATCTGATACAATTTCCAGTGGTAATCCAAAACGTGGAAAGACATCGGTTAGTAGAAACTTTGCCACCGTAAGAGCTGTAGCAGAGACCGTAAAGCCCAAGCTTCGGCCCATCTGGTTGCATAGTCTGTACAGGTCAGTATGTAACGGTTGTTACTGAAGACTGCTGGAGGTGTAATTGGACCGATAAAATCTAGACCCCACTTTTGGAAAGGTTCCAATGGTAAGATGGGTTGCAGAGGAAAGAGATGTCGTTGCAAAGGCTGGCCAGATCTTTGGCAAGTATCACATTGTTTGAAAAACTGTGAGATATCTCTGTACATCGTTGGCCACCAGAGACCACTCTGCAAAATTTTTCGGTGAGTTAAATCTGTAGCAAAATGGCCACCGGAAGGAATTGAGTGAGCCAAAGTAATAACTGAATTAACTTCATGCGGTGGAATACAACGAAGTAGGATTCCGGTGTGATCTACATAATATAATTCTCCAGCAATTAACCGAAATCGGCAGCTAAAGACTGCAATTTTCCTGCGTACTGCTCTAAAAGTCTGAGATGGAAGGCAACCATCAGTGAGAAAGGTCAAGATCTGATCATAATATGAAAATGGGATAGGTGGATCTGCATAATCTTCATTAACTGGTTCTGACACATAAATCGCGGGTGTCGTGTCATCTGTGCCTACCGGAGCTTCACCGAAATCTAAGCGGGATAAGAAATCTGCTAAGGCATGTGAACTGCCTGGTTGGTGAATGACTTCGTAGTCAAATTCCTGTAAAAGTAAGACCCATCGCGCTAATCGACCACCTAGATGTTGTTGCCGAACTAGATAGACAAGCGCAGCATGATCTACATGAAATGTGAATTTACAGCCTAGCAAGTAATGTCTGAATTTCTTGACAGAATATACTAGCCCTAGACATTCTCTTTCTGTTACAGAGTAATTTTTCTCAGCAGGAGCTAATCTTCGGCTTGCATAATACACTGGTCTGAACCATTTATCAATTTGTTGCATCAACACACTTCCTATTGCTATATCTGAAGCATCAACAAATATATGAAATGGGTGATCCCAATCCGGCGGTTGTAAGATAGGAACTTGTGTTAATAAATGCTTTAAACGATCAAATGCTATCTGGCATTCTTGGGTCCATTCAAATTATCGAGGAGTTTTGGCGATTAGCTTGTTCAGGGGTATTGCCAAATGAGCAAGCCACCGTAAGTGTCTTCCATGCCATCGTACTTGGCCCATAAAGCGCATAACTTCTTTTGGAGAAGTTGGCACCGGAGCTTCTAATACTGCCGAAATTTTATCTGGATCTACTTGGATACCTTGTGCAGATACAATGTGGCCAAGTAACTTGCCACATGAGACCGCAAACACTGATTTGTTTGGGTTCAAGCAGAGTCTATACTCTCTGCATTTCTGAAAACAACACCGTAAATGAAACAGGTGTGCTATCATCTTACCGAAAATTGAAAAATCGTCGAGATATACTTGCATAAATGAAGTGAGATAAGGAGAAAATATCTCCTGCATACATCTTTGAAATGTGCTTGGTGCGTTTCTCAATCCAAACCACATTACCGTATAAGCAAAGACACCCCAGTTGGTAATAAATGCAGTTTTTGGTATATCTTCTTCGGCCATTCTCACTTGGTTGTAACCACTGTATCCATCTAGGAATGAATACATCTCGAGAACCTGCTACTCTATCAAGCATGGTATCCAAAAAGGGAATTGGAAAGGGATCCGATACGGTTGCTGCATTTAATTTCCGGTAATCTACACAGATTCGCAATTGCTTGTTTTTATTAGGCACAATCACAATTGGAGAGATCCATTCAGCATGCTCTACTGGCACGATGAATCCGACTTTTAATAACCTATCAAGTTCTGCGTTTACCTGAGATGCATAATGGGGATTCATCCGGTAGCTGGTTTGCTTTATCGGCCTTGCTTCTGGCTTCAGCATGACCCTGTGCTGGTAGATACGGGGGTCCAATCCCTTCATGTCTTTGTAGTCCCATGCAAAGACGTCCGTGAATTCTTGGAGTAGCTGGATTAAGCCTGCTTGAAATGTTTCCGGTAAGTTTTGCTTTATCTTTACAGGACGCGGATGATCTTCATCTCCTAAATTGTAAGTGATCAGCTGATCTTCGGGGACATAGAACTGTTGATGTTTTTCTGTGTCGTCTGTTGGTTTAAGAAGTTGCTGCAGTTCATCATCATGTGTCGAAATAGTGTCTTCCTTCTTAGCTTCTTTTGTGATGGGTATTACTGTACAGACTGAAGCATTCCAATTATCTACAACGGTCTATAGATCAACAGTTCCTAAGGAAATTAAGTCAGCGTTACTCTTCAGAAACTCTTCTTCTTCATCATCTGACAATCCATCTAGCATATGGACTGGTTCAGCAAAATACGGTCTTGCGTGTAGCTCGCAAGGTTGTATAGCATCTAATTTTACCACATATCTTCGATTGGCATCTTTGAACGTAAGCTCTTGTGCAGACCAGTCCTGTATTACCTTCGCATGCTTCAGCCAAGGTCGGCCAAAAAGGAGGTTGTAATCCAAAGTGGATTCCGGCAGATCGAGTATCACAAAGGTCATTTTAAAGGTCGAACCTTGCAAAGTGATGGGTACATTCCGCACAAGTCCTACAGGATGGACTCTTGATTGATCTGCCATTCTGACAAAAAATTGAACTGGTTCGATTTCGGTCCATCCTAACCTTTTGCATAATGCCGCAGTTGCAATGTTAACACCAGAGCCTCCATCAATTAATACCTGCGTAATCTTATGATTCTTATACCATACTGTAATTAAGGGAACTGAGTGATCAACCGTAGAATCAAGTTCCGGTTGAACTGCTACTGTCGCCGGAATACAAGAAGGCACCGGACTGAACTGTTGTTGAAACTGTTGGCGAATTCCAGGTACTAATGCCAGTAGTTGGCCCAGAGGCAGAGTGATAGATGCCTTAGATAGGATTTCCCAAGCCTGTTGAGATTGATTGACAGGCTCTACTGATGTTGAAGTTGATGCCTCTGCTGATGTGGAGGTGTCTAAGGTTGGTAATGTATCTGCTGCTGATGATGTTCCTGCTGCTGACTCCCGTTGTTGTGTTTCTTCCTTTGTTAACGAGGGCTGGGTTACCGGAATAGGCTCTGGGAAGATTGGTGGTTCTGCTGTGGTCCAACGACTAGCCTTGTTGTACATTCTGTGTTGTTCACGTATCCCTGGTTCAAATATTTCTGCTGCCGGTTGCAGTTGTTTACCGGAACGGGTCTGAACTGCAGCAGCCTGTGTCTCTACCGGTGTGATTTTTACCATGTTGGCCATTGGATTTTGACGTTCCTTCTTCCTTTGATCATACTCAGCTGCATCCTTGCAAAAGCTCCTAATATGTCCAAATTCTCCACAAAAATGACAGCGTGGTGGTGGTAAATTGGGATTTTCCGGTGGTGGCCCGTTCTGCCAGCGGTTTGGATTATAGTTGTTATTCCTCTGTCCTCGGTAATTTCGATATCCTTGTTGCTGGTTGTTTCTCATTTGTGGAGGCACATAGTGGTTGGTTGGCTGTCCTTGTTCCTGGATAATTGCATTGACAGTCGCTGTTCCCTGTACTCTAGCGTTGTATGCGCAGTTTTCGGTGGTGTGTCCGGCAATGTTGCAGATAGCGCAGAATGTCTGATTAAGTGCACAATTGGCACTGGTATGTCCTGAATTTTTGCATATGTTGCAGTATACTTTTCTAGTCATATCTTCTGCAACATTTTTTTTGCTTTTAACCATTCCAGATCTTCTGTAAATCCACCGACTTTGTTTTCTAGTTAGAGAGTTATTGCAATGACTGCATCGAGGGACATGGCTCCCACACATCTTATGATCATGATCTGCTTAAGTTTTGGAACCAAGCCATTGATGAACCACTGAGTGATAACGTCATCTGGCAAATTAGCGTGGGCCGGTGGTAGCTGCCTTAAGTGTGTTCTAAAGAGAGTAGCATACTCCTGTATGGTTTGATTTGCCTTCTGTCTGTTATTCTGCAGATAGTCAAAAATTTTGGCTGGATTCTTTTTTAACCTGAATCGCTACAGAAAAGCATCTCGTACTGCTTCGTAGGTACCGAAATGATTAATATCATATTCTGTAAGCCATCTAGCTGCTTCATTGACAAGTGTAGATTGGAAGACAATGGCTTTGTAGGCCTGATCCGGTGGATGGTTGAGAACTGCGTAGCTTATCTCGAAAGTGCGTATGTGAGCATCCGGATCGTCTCCTGGAAATCCACCAAACTTCGTGTATGTCACTCCCGTTGGAGGTGGCCTAGGTGGACATAAATGTTGTTGTTGTTGTTGTTGTTGTTGCCCGTTCATCGTAAGTGTATTATACCTTCCTTCTGTATCTAGGGTCTGAATATCTAAACTACCGGAATCTCTATCGTCGGATGGCGCACTTTCCGGTGCGATTATCTTGCTTAATATGCTTCGAATCTCTGTTTCGAGCAGCTTTCCTTCCTTCTTGATGTCCAGTGTATGGGAACTCGCTTCCAAGCGTGTGGGCTGAAGATTCAACAAAAAATGCTAAATCGTCACCGAAAAACTGTGATTCTCTTACCGAAATATCACTGGAAGGCACCGAAATTATGCCCGAATACGGTGTTTTTTCGCCTTCGCCTATTTCTTTGACTAGAGCGTTTCTAATCGTAGATGAATGTGAATCTTTTTCCACGATTGTTAAACTAGTTTCCAACTGTGTCTTGGTAGGTTCTGGACTTACTATATCTTCGACAGACTGTGCCAAAATAGTACCAGAATGTACCAGAGTCGTAACACGTTCTACCGGAATATGACCGGAATCAGTTTTAACGTTCTTAACTTTCTTGACAACTGGGTCAGACCTAGTTGTACTTTTACCTTCCAGAGTTGTCTTTAGTACATTAAGTACTCCAGACTGATGGTTGTTGGGATACGTTTCACCGGATCGAGTAACCGGCATGTATCATTTTTTGTACTAATCGCGTAGTATAACGGAATAGTTTGCAACAATCTGGTTCTGTTGCTACTTCCAATCGAACGATAATCTGGATGTGCGATTATAACAAACGACTGGGTCTTGATGCCACCTTCCCACAGACGGTGCCAAGTGTTAAAGTGTAAAATAGTGATGCTGTATTACTGACTAGCCGAAATCGTTACCGAACAAATATTAAACGTAAAATAGTGCTTTACCGTAAACTGTGTTCAACTCTAATTATCATTACCGAAAGACATTACCAGACCATCGTGGGTTCTTGGAAGTGGTAGGGGTCTGTTAGACAGAGGCCCTGTACTAATCTCCCAAACCTTCGTTACAATCAACAACAACACTAATGCGCGTCTTAGCTCAGTTACTGGCAGTAACTAGACAATATTTGGGTTCTATACTCCTGCGTACCGAACTTCTCCAGACTAACCTGCTATTGGCACAGAGCAGTAGTCTGGGCTACAGACTCAACAGTAGTAATCCACCAGAGATCATACTTTAACCGACAGACTCGTTCGTCACAACACGTACAACACTCTTCAAATAAAAGCTCATGTTTTACTGAGGGTACTAGTTCGACCTCGTATTCGGGATCAATAGAGAATAATACCGAACTCAATGAACCCCATAAAACACACAGAACATATTCCAATCAGACATCAGTTACCTATTTAACTCACATAGCAATATAACTACTCAGACTGACTCAGGGTACTTCAACAACTGAAGAACGCACAGCACTACGAGACGATAATAGTACTCAGATACACAATCCGTCCTTCAACATTCATTACGGTGAACTTCAGTGGTAGCAGACAGAACAGAAATCAACACTAACAATACTCAGAACTTCGTAACAGTGTAACAATACTCTGACAAATAATCAGGTGAACAAACTGGCAATTCCAGAAAAGACGTCTCTTGCGACCATTCTCCTTACATTACTTTATATAGATTTACAAAATGCGCGTACCAACTTTTGCGCGTAATTCAAGGAACTCCGTTACATCCGACAATCATTACATTTGTCCCATTCCGGTGGCCGACTAACACTACACATCAAGGTGTCACACATAGTCATTTTGGGCCCGATCAGATAATCAAGGCCATACTATTTTCAGGACTATGGTGGCCTACACTTCATATGAATGCACATACATATGTAAAGAGATGCGATGTTTGCCAAAGATCTCAGTTTCCAATACATAGAGATGAGATGACACTAAAACCTATCGAGAGGATGTGCATTCTCTAAGTGGGGTATAGAATTTGTTGGACCCATTAATCCCACCTTACCGCATAAGCATATTTGGTTTGGACTTTACGTGGCTAATACTGGCCCATAGACCATTGACTTAGACAATTGGATACAAAAACAACTATTCTTGGCAAATCAAAGATGGGCAAGAAAAAGAGTAATTCATTGCTGTTGTGCCATTATGAGAATTGTGTATATGTGTCTTGCTTATGGCATTCCTATTGAGTGAGCCCTATCAAGTGCAGAGTTACAATAGTTTAGAGGCACTAACAAGTCGCACAAATCACCAAAGGCACACTCCAGAAAACAAATGAGTGGGACCATTCCATGTGTCCAGGTAGCTACATCACCATCCCCTCAGCCATCCCCTCAACCATCACCTCAACAATCACCAATGGAACCTCAATAAGCAATACCACCAATCCAAATTTTCTTGTCTCAACCCCTTAGCTCATAAGGCACTTCTGGTGTAGGTATCACCTCTCAAGCAACCGCAATAACTGCCACAGTTACCATGGGTCAGGTATTAATAGAAACCACAACTACAGAAGGACCTGAAACATTTTCCTTCCCAATACCACATTTGGAAGCTAAGGCATTGACTACTATGTTTGATTTTGAAATGCATGGTGCTTTCTCTAGTGAATTATAATTATTCAATGCCTAGTTCTTTTCATAGGAATATGAACGCCCAAGCTACCCCAACTCTCCATTTGAGCTGAAGGTGATCAATCTATGTCAAGTCAAGAGGAAGAAGATAGAACAGTCACTCATGATGACAATGAGGATGACAGAAGTCAACAGAGCCAAGGTACAAATGTAAGGATCAACAAGAACAAGATGAGATGCAAAGGGAGACTCAGGGAGACATGAGTACTAAGAGAAGATGGCACATCAGAAGAAGTTTCCTACACCATTACCATTCAAATATTATACAATAACATGCAAGTTGTTTGGGCAAGAAAGCAGATCATAGAGCAAGAGAGTAAGAAGATTTTGCAATGAGAACTGGACAACACTAGATCCGAGGAATTTTTCATGAATGCTTTCAATGAACTGATCTAGTCTGTGGGTACAACAAAAGCTCTATATTTTTTGAAGCAAAAACCATTGCCTCAGTTTGATCCTCGAAGAGTGCAACTATTGTCATGAATGGGGGAATATATCTATGTACCAATTGAGGCCAACACCTTTAGTCACCATGAAGAATAGATTATTGTAGACCTATCAACTAGAGATGAAACCATGACCATTGACATGTCACATCCTCAAATGAACTACCTATCCACCCATACCTCAGAAGTTGTATCTATGCCAGAACCCAACATACAGTCACCTGAACATCCCATATCATGAATCACCAGCTCCCCACACCATGCTGTTCCTAGCTCATCTCCATCCAATCGTACCATCTCTAGTCTAGCATCACCTGGATGGGTTAACCCTTTCCTCACAACTTCCCGAACCCTTTCAACACCATTCACCACATCGGCCTTCCAATGAATAGCCATAAATCCTTTCCTAACATCCCCTCACCTATTCCTTTCCCTCAACACCCTTTTCTTACCCCCCATACTCCAAGTCATCTTTCATCAGTACTCCATCCCAACTCCAACACTTTATCTCAACCATCTCATTCTCATCGACTCATGCTTGAACGTGCCAGTGTAGCATACTCATCAACTTTTGTAAATCCTGTATTCACACCAACACAATTACACACCCACTCCCATGCACTTCTCCACCATCACAACTGCATCCACACTCCATTTCCTGACCCCCATTCCCCCTGCATCACACATAGAACAACATGCCTTTTTGTGAACTCCTTCACTCTTTTCCTCTTCCGCTATAGATATTGCATTTTGGCATATGTTTTCTTGCATGCATCAAGTTAGAGAGGAATTTGCCGCATTAGGTCAGCAATATCAAGCCCTACAACAAACAACAAACCAACTACAGACCAGTCTTAACTCACTTACCATCGACAATGCATCGCTCAATGCACATAACCAAGAACTAAGAGAGACCTATCATTCTATGAATTGGAACTAGAGCAAAAAACCAAAGAATCCATTATAGATGTAGAAAAAAAACTGAGGTAGTAGGTCACTCGTAATCCTCAATTAATGAGAAACATGGGCCTCCTACAACCTCACCTAGCTATGGCTAAAGAAGAGAACCAATGATTACAAGTGTAGAACCAAGAAAACTTTAAAGCTACTCTAGACCACCTAGAAGAACCTCTCTGCCTTAGTTGCTTTAAAGTAGTTCTATCAGAGATCAGATAAAGATGCACCATTGTTGAAGTCATGCCATGCACGTGAAAAATACAAATCAAATGCATAAGTGGAAATCATTTCTTGAAAAGAATGAATTCGGATGGCAGAAATATTATGCAAAACAACAGAATGTGAAGGAAAATGGCTAAGAGCATCAACTACAACATTAGCTTTACCAGGTTGATATTGGATCATGGGTTGGAAATTTTGAATGAATGAAGCCCATTTAAGATGCCAACTAGAGATTAAGGGCTGATTTAATAAATGCCTAATAGCTTGTTGATCGGTTTTGATTAAGACCTCAGAGCCCATAAGATAGTGTTTCCAAATTTGCAAAGCACAACTACTAACAATTGTTTATCATATGTACTATAATTCTTTTCCGAGGGATTAAGCTTCCTACTCTCAAATGCAATGGGATGATCATTTTGCATAAAAAAAACACCTATTCCTAAACTATTAACATCAGTAACGACATGAAAGGGTTGTGAAAATCGGGTAAGTATAAAATAGGTGCATGTGAAAGTGCATGTTTGAGTTTTTCAAAGGATTATTGTTGGGTAAGTCCCCATGCAAATTTCATTTTCTTTTTCAATAATACAATAAGAGGCAGTGCTAAATAAGAAAAATTTTGAACAAATTTCCTATAAAAACTAGCCAACCCAAGAAAAGAACGAACATCATTGACTGATTGTGGTGTAGGCCATTCTACTATAACTTTAATCTTTTTTGGATCCACATGCATGCCTTCACTTGAAATAATATGTCCTAGATATTCTAGCTTATGTGGAAATACGTAACTCTTTTTAGGATTAGCATAAAGTGTGTTCTCTCGTAACAAATGAAAAACTATTTCAAGATGCTTCTCGTGCTCGTTATCATTCTTATTGCAAACAAGTATATCATCAAAGAATACAAGAACAAAAGATTGGTAATCAAGAAAAATGTTGTTCATCATTTGTGCAAATGTAACAAGAGCATTAGTAAGTCCAAAGGGCATTACCATAAATTCATAATGACTGGTTTGAGTTCTGAATGCAGTTTCAAAAGTATCTCTTTGCGTCATACGTATCTAATGGTAACCCAATTTAAGATCAATTTTACTAAAGATACAACCTCCTCATATCTTATCTAAGACATCATCTATTTGAGGAATAGGGTATCTATTGTTTATTGTGATCTTGTTAAGGGGCTCTATAATCAATGCACATTCGGTAAGTTTTATTCTTCTTCGCTACTAAGAGAACAGGTGCTCCAAATGGGGAAGAACTAAGCCTTATAAGTCCTTTCTGTAGTAGGTCTTTTACTTGGTTTTCTATTTCCTTTTGGTGTAATGGGCCATGCCTATAAGGTGCTTTATGAGGAGGAGAACTAGCAGATATTAAGTCTATGCTATGGTCAAAGGATCCTCGAGATGGTGGTAGTTCATAGGGATACTCATACATAAAACAATCATTATAAGTAGTCATGAACGGTTTATGTGCATCAGGAAGTGTATGAGTATAATCATTTATGATGTTGACAAAAACAATGCATGAATTGTATCCTTTCCTAAATGCATGTTTTACTTGAGTATGAGTAATCAATGGAAATGGCTGGAAATCATGCCGTCACTACAACATATGAGGGGCATACCGACGTCGCTTATACCGACGGTCACTAGCGGTGCCAGTATGAACGTCGGAAAAGCTGACTTAAAGATACTGACGGTCAAGTGATCGTCGGTATGACCGTTTTAAACGGATCGTCGGTGTGCTCCGTAGCCGTCGGTATAAGCGTCGGTATGAGTGTCAGTATAAGCATCGGTAATTTGCTGGGAGTGTTTGAGTACTGTTTTGCGCGTGTTTGAGTACTGTTTGTCTTCTGTCGAACTTGCGTGCGCGAACCACATTGCGAACTGCATTGTCTTGTGCACACACACACACGCACACACAAAGATCTCTCTCTCTACACACACACACACTCTCCGTCGGTTTAGATTTGAGATCTTGGTAAGTAGTGCGTGTAATGTTAACCTTTGTCTTTCTCTATGCTTTAGGTCTTATAATTTCTCTTCTCTTTGATTTTGCAGAAGTTCTTTGGCATCGATTGTTTGGAATTTGACGACGACATACATTACACTTTGACGACAACGATCCAAAAGAGGGACATACTTGTAAGTGATTGTTTTATTGTCTATTGATAGAGAGAGAAAGAGAGAGAGACATGAGAGAGAGAGAGAGGGAAAGAGAGAGAAAGAGAGAGAGAGAGAGAGAGAGAGAGAGAGAGAGAGAGAGAGAGAGAGAGAGAGAGAGAGAGAGAGAGAAAGAGAGAGAGTGTGAGAGATAAAGAATGATGAAAAGAAAGGAAGATAGAGATAGAAAAATAGAGTATACACACACACACATACATACACACACACACACATCTACACATTTACACATGCATATATACACACACATACACATATACACACATGCATACATACACATAGGAAAATAGAGCATACATACACACACACATACACACACACACATCTACACATTTACACATGCATACATACACACATACATGTACACACATGCTCGTGGACAAAAGAGAACAAAGAAGGACTTAGACGTACAAGCAATTACTAATAATATTACACAGAATGAACATATGGAAGAGATGCTCGAAGCATTTTATGAGATGGACAAAGATCATGATGGTGGAGAAGATGTCGAGAGTTTCATGGACACAACGGAATTTCCACGATTAGAAGTCAATGAAGAATATGAAAACATGCGAAGAGTAGCTTGTTTACCACTTTACAATGGAGCAAAGATATCTATACTATGTGCGTCACTCGCGATGCTCAATCTGCAATCCATTTATGGATGGTCAGATAGTAGTGTCACTGAATTGTTCAGGTAAGTGGAGAACAAATTGGCTTTCATTGTTGTATCAAAATAACTTTATTTACTGTTAGCGGCCGCCTGATTGGGAATATGTAATTGAATCTTGTTCGCACGAGTGAAAAGCTGTTACAAACAATTTGTAAAAAAGTTATATAAATCAAAGAAAGGCGTGCCAATGACATTTTTTTCCGTGATGAATCACCAGACTGTCTGTCTATGTGACTGAGCGGGTCGTTACTGTAGTGTCTGTTTGCTTAATCTCCAGTATTCTGAGTTCCATGTTCGTCTCTTGTCTTGTCTGCCGTCGATAACTGTTTCTGTTTGTTAACTTCATAGATGTTCGAGAGACCACCAGACTGTTTGTCTGAGTGATTGGTCTGTAGCATTTCAGTGTGTTGAGTTGAGTAATCCAGAGTACCTTGGCGACTTTCTGAGTGTTCTGTGTGTATTTGTGTTTCGGCTTAACAGTTGTCTGATGGTATTCATTGCGGTTGTGAGTCTCAACTAGTTCGCGCATCAAGCTGTTTCTTTTCTTGAAATGTTCTGCAAACATGTGGCTAAGTCTGTGCAATGGTAATAACTCTTCTGGTATCCGTGTTGTGTTAAGTTGTCTGTAGTATCTAGGTTCAGGAATCCATACGGTAAAGTTTAAACTACAGTAAAGATTCCCTGGATTGCGTACTGAATCTTCAGTACGGTGTATCTGAATACTGGGATTCTTTGTGTTTCTGGATATTGGAAGGAGTGTGGTATCCATTCTGTGAAGGTTGAACGAATACCCTTATTCTGGTATGTTCAGTAAGTTATGTGTAGATGCAACCTAGCAGCTTAGTGTATCCGGTACACGTGGTTGAGCTAAGACCGTGAACTGTAATGTCTAAGTACAACCGATTTTGATAAAGTCTCAGCATTAGTATATTGCTGGGTGCGAGTAGTGAGTTTGGGAACTAAGTACAGGGCCTCTGTCTAACAGACCCCTACCACTCCCAAGAACCCACTTAGGTGCTTAAATGCGTTTCTGACAGTTAGTCTCGTGTTTAAGCGTTTAACACTAGCGCCGTCTGTGGGAAGGTGGCAACAGATCAGATTGTTGCAAACCTATTGTGAAAACGTGACTGTAAATTTTTAATCGACAGTAACAATACGCGATTAATACAAAAGATGATACATGCCGGTTACTCGATCCGGTGAAACGTATCCAAAGAACCGCCAGCCTGGGGTACTTAATTTACTAAGAACGACTCAGGGAGGTAGAAGTACAACTAGGCCTAACCCAGTTGTCAAGAAAGTAAAGAACGTTAGTAGTGATTCCGGTCATATTCCGGTGGAACGTGTTACGCCTCTGGTAAATTCCGGTACTATTTCGGCACAGTCTGTCGAAGATATAGTAACTCTAGAATCTACCGGGACGCAGCCTAAAGTTAGTTTAACAACATTGGATAAAGATTCAAATCTGTTTACGACTAGAAACACTTTAGCCAAGGAAATTAGTGAAGGAGAAAAAACACCTTGTTGTGGCGAAGATTCGACACATTCCGTTGATATTTCGGTAACAGTTGCTGAAAAATCACAGTTTTTCGGCGACGGTTTACCCTTTCTCGGTGAATCTTCAGCCCAGTCACCGCTATTGGGAGTAAGTTTCCCTACATTCGACATCAAGAAGGAAGGTAGCCTGTTTGAAACCGAGATTCGAAACATACTGAACAAGATTATCAAACCAAAAAGTGCACAAGCCGACCATACAGACTCCAATAGTTCAGATATTGAGCCCCGGGATATAGAAGATCGACACAATACAACCACCAGAGCCATGAATGGGCAACAACAACAACAGCAACAACAACAACAACAGCAGCAACAACAACAACAACTATGCCCACCAAGGCCGACTCCAACCGGAGTAACGTACACCAAATTTGGTGGATTCCCAGGAGATGACCCGGATGCTCATGTACGCAGGTTTGAGATAAGTTACGTAGTGCTCAATCATCCACCTGATCCGGCGTATAAGGCTATTGTTTTCCAATCGACATTGGTCAACGAAGTAGCTAGATGGCTTACAGAATATGATATTAACCATTTCGGCACTTAAGAAGCAGTAAGAGATGCCTTTTTGCAGAGATTCAAGCTAAAGAAGAATCCAGCCGAAATTTTTGACTACCTGCAAAACAATAGACAGAAGATAAATCAAACAGTATAGGAATACGCCATGCTATTCAGGACTCATTTGAGGCAGTTACCACCAGCACATGCCAACCTACCAGATGATGTTATTACTCAATGGTTTATCAATGGATTGACTCCACAACTTAAACAGATTATGATCATATGCTGTGTAGGAGCTATGACGCTAGATGCAGTGATTGCAATGGCTTTACAGCTGGAAAACAAGGTTGGAGGATTTACAGAAGATCTGGAGTGGTTAAAAGCAAATAGAAATATCACCGAAGACGCGACCAAACAGATGTACTGCACTACATGCAAGAATTCAGGCCATACTAGTGCCACTTGTGCACTTATCAGCTGTTTTGTGCTATCTATAACACTACCGGACACACCACCGTGACTGTAACAAAAAAAGATATGAAAGAAGATAAGGCTACCATAGATGACGCTGATCTACAACAACTTTTTAAGCCAGCTGAGAATACAGAGAAGCCTCGACAATTTTATGTTCCAGAAGATCAACTGACCACTTACAATTTAGGTGATGAAGAAAATCCACGACCTGCTAAAATAAAAGAGAGCTTATCAGAATTATTTCAAGCAGATCTAATCCAACTACTTCGAGAATTTTCTGATGTATTTGCATGGGGTTACAAAGATATGAAGGGTTTGGATCCGCGCATCTATCAACACAGGGTCATGCTGAAGCCAGAAGCAAAACCACTTAAGCAACCCAGCTACCGGATGAATCCAAACTATGCATCACAGGTAAAGGCAGAACTTGATAGGCTACTCAAAGTCGGATTTATTGTACCAGTAGAACATGCTGAATGGATCTCACCAATTGTTATTGTGCCTAAAAAGAATAAGCAGTTACGAATATGTGTAGATTACCGGAAACTAAACGCAGCTACGGTGCCGGATCCATTTCCGCTCCCTTTTCTTGACACAATGCTTGATAGAGTAGCAGGACATGAAATGTATTCATTCTTAGATGGGTACAGTGGGTATAATCAAGTTAGAATGGCTGAACAGGATATACCAAAGACCGCCTTCATTACCAACTGGGGTGTTTTCGCATGTACTGTTATGTGGTTTGGATTAAGGAATGCCCCAAGTACGTTCCAAAGGTGTATGCAGGAAATATTTTCTCCTTACCTTACCTCTTTTATGCAAGTATATCTTGACAATTTTTCAATTTTCGATAAGATGATAGCACACCTGTTCCATTTACGGTGCTGCTTTGAAAAGTGCAGAGAATACAGACTCTGTTTAAACCCAAACAAATTTGTGTTTGCGGTTTCATGTGGAAAGCTACTTGGTCACATTGTATCTGCATAGGGCATACAGGTGGATCCAGATAAAATCACAGCTGTGTTAGAAGCACCTGTACCCACTACACCTAAGGAAGTAATGCGCTTTATGGGCCAAGTAAGATGGCATGGTCGGCACCTGCGGTGGCTTGCTCATTTGGCAATACCACTAAACCGATTGATAACCAAGACCCCTCGACAATTTGACTGGACCCCGGACTGTCAAACTGCTTTTGATCGTCTAAAGGGATTACTAACACAGGTTCCAATCTTACAGCCTCATGACTGGGATCGCCCATTTCGTGTATTTGTTGATGCTTCAGATATAGCAATAGGAAGCGTTCTAATGCAACAAACCGATAAGTGGTTCGGACCAGTGTACTATGCAAGTCGAAGATTAGCCCCTGCCGAAAAGAATTACTCTGTAACAGAGAGAGAATGTCTAGGTCTAGTATATTCTGTCAAGAAATTTAGACATTATTTGCTGGGACGTAAATTTACTTTTCATATAGATCATGCTACACTTGTTTATCTGGTTCGGCAACAACATCTAGGAGGTCGATTAGCTCGATGGGTTCTACTATTACCCGAGTTTGACTACGAAGTTATTCATCGGCCAGGCAGTTCACATGCCTTAGCAGATTTTCTGTCTCGCTAAGATTCCGGTGAATGCTCCGGTCGGTATAGATTACACAACACCGGCAATTTATGTCTCTGAACCAACTAATGATGAAATTACAGACCCACCTATGCCATCTACATATTATGATCAGATCTTAACCTTCCTCACTGATGGATACCTTCCTACTCAGACTTCTCCTGCAATACAAAGGAAAATTTCAGTTTTCAGCCGCCGATTTCGGTTGATTGTTGGGGAATTTTACTATATAGATCACACTGGAGTTTTACTTCGTTGTATTCCACCACATTAAGTTAACTCATTCGTTAATTTGGCTCACTCAATTCCTACCGGTGGCCATTTTGCTGCAGACTTAACACACCGGAAAATTCTGCAAAGTGGTCTCTGGTGGCCTACTATGTACAGGGATGTATCACAGTTTGTCAAACAATGTGATAGTTGTCAGAGATCTGGACAGCCCCTGCAACGTCATCTTTTTCCTCTACAACTTGTCTTGCCATTAGAGCCTTTTCAGAAGTGGGGTCTAGATTTCATTGGCCCTATTACACCACCAGCAATCCTCAGTAATAATCGTTATATTTTGACATGTACTGATTATGCTACCTTATGGGCAGAAGCTTGGGCTTCTGCCACAGCTGTTGCAGTAGCTAAGTGTCTACTGAAGGATGTCTTTCCACGTTTTGGCTTACCGGTTGAACTTGTTACAGATCAAGGCACTCATTTTGTCAACAATCTAATGAAAGTACTCACACATTCGTTTCAGGTCACACATAAATTTAGTTCACCCTATTATCCTCGTGCAAATGGGTTGGCTGAGAGTACAAACAAAACTCTGTTGAATATGCTTCGAAAACTCATTTTAGAAGCACCGGAAAGATGGGATCAACTGCTACCTGCAGTATTATGGGCATATCGGACTACATACAAGGTAACAACAGGATTAACCCCTTTCAAACTAACTTATGGATTAGAAGCAATAGCACCGATGGAGATAGTTATACCAAGTTTACGAGTAGCAATCACTCAAAAACTGCTACCTGAAGAATCAATGTCATTTCGGTTGGATACACTCAGAGAATTAGACGAGCATCGATGGCACAGTTTTTTGACTATGAAGGAAGTACAGCTAAGACAAGCTCGAACACATGATCGATATCTAAAGACTCCAATTTTTTCGGTGGGACAACTTGTACTCTTTTACAATGCAAAGTCGAATCGCTCTACTGGAAAATTCAAGTTACGATGGTTTGGTCCCTACCGGATTTCTGAACAAGTGGACCCAGTAACTTTTCGGTTGACTATGTTGACCGGAATTCCTCTTCCGAAAGTCATCAGCGGTTCAAAGCTGCAGTCGTATCAACACACATCTAACCCACACTGAAACGTTTCACTTAGCCACATTTTTTTTGGCGTTCTCTTTTCTTTATTTTCTTTTCTTTTTTGACATGCTTAATAAAATAAGTATGTAAATATCAACGTTTTGTTAACTAATTATGTCCACAGCCGCCCTGCCCTTTCCAGCTACTCACGCATGAACACCGAAGTTAAGAATTATCATTTCAATACTTCACGATGATTAGTCATCCTTGATTTGCTCTCCACTACAACACATCTACTTAACCTTTTCTGTTTCACCGAAAATCGCTATTGTGTTTGTGTGATTTGTGTTCTGTGTGCTTACCCTGTGCTTTGCGTGCTTGTGCTTACTGTCTTTGTGTGCACCATGGAAGCTTTGGCTAACTATGCCACCTTCCGTGATGGACTCCCTGTCGACGTAGGAGAGTTCCTGCGCATTCGTGGGCTTAACAACTTCGCTGAACTGCCTTGGCATTCAGTGGAGTCCCACCCATTCTTCGCCCAGATCATTTCCACCATCGCCAACACACCTGCCACTGAGCAGAGTTGGCCAATCACCTCCCTACCATCCCGTACATTGATCACCTTCCAAACCTTCGCTGAGTCGTTTCGACTCCCTTCGCAAGGTCGACAAAATGGCCCAAACCTTCCTGTAGCAACCATGATACAATTTTTCCCTAGGTATTCATCAAATGAATACGCGATTCTGTGTGGACCGGAACCAGAGAGATCCGCCCTTCAGTTTTTAGTAGCAATCCTAAACCTCCAGAAGCAAACTTACGGCATATCTCGCCCCTTCTACTCAGCCATAGACTTAGCTTCCCGAGAACCAGTGAATTTTGCCTCATACTTTTTCCACCGCATTCACAAGGAATGCATAGCAATAATCAAACAGGTGAACAAGGGAGGCATGCCAAGGTCTAGGTTGCCGCACATTCTATCTTTTCTTTTTCCGAAAATACTCGTAGCACAACCACCTCCCCGAGGGCCTGTTCTAAGACATGAGGAATCTGTACAATTATGGGACGATGAGGAAGAAGATGAAGAGGAGCTGAATCAACTCTTCCGACGAAAGAGAATCAGAATAAGTTCTTCTGAAAGTGAAGCCCAGGGATCAGCCGAAGGAAACGAAGGGAATGACAAAGAAGAAGAAAAGCAAGACGAAGACACATTCCATGACACCGCCACATTAATGCAGCACGAATCTTTTGCGCAATCATCGTCAGAAAGACAACATGAACAAGAAGATCACAGTGAAGCGGACACAAGCTCATCACAAGAAGCCTCCCAGCAGCAATCTAAGCAGGAACAACAAAAAGAAGGAGAAAATGTAATAAAAGAAGTTTTCGAACACCTGCTGAGAGCGGTGGAATCCACAGCTGCTGATAACGTCGACACTACACAACCCACCGAAAAGGTAATCACCGCAACTACTGTTCTTCCTATCCATCCACCCAAACCTCTAGCCAAACCCATTATCCCTATCCAACCCACCCACCCCAACAAAGCCACAGCCTCTTCTTCATCATCACCTAACTACTCTTCATCGAACTCCCAACAACTCCTCACGGCATCCTCGTCCCAACCTCGTCACCCTCCTCCACTCCCATCCATCTCTATATTCTCTGAGTTAGAATCAATGGGTCAGCTGCTAATCACTTTATCACAACAACTGCAGCAACAATTGAAGCAAATCACAGACACTGTTCGAGAAGACTTTCAACACAAACTGGAAGTAATGGAGGCAGATATCACTCCCCTCCAGGAGGAGTTACAGGTAGTAAAGGCTGAAAACCATGCACTAAATGCACAAATACAGCAATTACAGACCAGACTTCAAGAACAGGAACAAATTACAACTCAGCGAGATGAAGCCTTGGTAGCAGCAAAAGAGAAGGAGGAACTGCTGCTTGTTGCCGATGCAAAAATGATTAAACTGAATCAAATACTCAAGGATACGGAGGATGCCAGAGTTGCATTAGGAAATCTACTGGAAGAAACTAGAGTGCAGCTAGAAGAAGTGGTACAAAAAGGCCAAGAACAATTCGAGCTGGCAGTGCAAACAGCTGAAGAACTCCAAAAATGTAAGATACAATTCGACGAGGTAAACGACATTCTATGGCGGAAACTGACCAAGGAAGCTCAAACACAGAAACTGATAACAGATCTCCGAAGAGAAAGAGATGCATATTCGCAAATGATACAGTTCCAAAACCAAGAAATCGAACGAAGAGAAAACCAGCTTGACAATCAAAAGGAAAGAGTAATCAATATGCAGAAGCAGGTTGTAGAAATGAAGATTTCAAGAGATGCAGCTTTATCCAATGATTTTTACCTACAAGAGGCTTTTCTGCAGACTCAAGCAGAGATTTTGCTCACCGAAGCTATAGCCTTAAGTTCTGTTAGAGTAGATGTGCAACTAGTAGAGTCAGAAACCCTCAAGCAAATGCTAGAAACTCTAAAGAAAAAGATAGCCCGCACCTTTAGATTAGCCAGAAATATGTACTTAGAAGGCATAATAGATGAACAATAGTTTTGTAAAACCTGCGGTTCGAGTCCACCGTGCGTGCCAGAGTGTTAGCGGGCGCCGGATTGGGAATATGTAACTGAATCTTGTTCGCACGAGTTAAAAGCTGTTACAAACAGTTTGTAAAAAAGTTATATAAATCAAAGAAAGGCGCGCTAGTGACATTTTTTTCCGTGATGAATCACCAGACTGTCTGTCTGTGTGACTGAGCGGGTCTTTACTGTAGTGTCTGTTTGCTTAATCTCCAGTATTCTGAGTTCCATGTTCGTCTCTTGTCTTGTCTGCCGTCGATAACTGTTTCTGTTTGTTAACTTCATAGATGTTGGAGAGACCACCAGACTGTCTGTCTGAGTGATTGGTCTGTAGCATTTCTGTGTGTTGAGTTGAGTAATCCAGAGTACCTTGGCGACTTTCTGAGTGTTCTGTGTGTATTTGTGTTTCGGCTTAACGGTTGTCTGATGGTATTCATTGCGGTTGTGAGTCTCAACTAGTTCGCGCATCAAGTTGTTTCTTTTCTTGAAATGTTCTGCAAACATGTGGCTAAGTCTGTGCGATCGTAATAACTCTTCTGGTATCCGTGTTGTGTTAATTTGTCTGTAGTATCTAGGTTCAGGAATCCATACGGTAAAGTTTAAACTACAGTAAAGATTCCCTAGATTGCGTACTGAATCTTCAGTACGGTGTATCTGAATACTGGGATTCTTTGTGTTTTTGGATATTGGAAGGAGTGTGGTATCCATTCTGTGAAGGTTGAATGAATACCCTTATGCTGGTATGTTCAGTAAGTTATGTGTAGATGCAACCTAGAAGCTTAGTGTATCCGGTACACGTGGTTGAGCTAAGACCGTGAACTGTAATGTCTAAGTACAGCCAATTTTGATAAAGTCTCAGCATTAGTATATTGCTAGGTGCGAGTAGTGAGTTTGGGAACTAAGTACAGGGCCTCTGTCTAACAGACCCCTACCACTCCCAAGAACCCACTTAGGTGCTTAAATGCATTTCTGACAGTTAGTCTCACGTTTAAGCGTTTAACATTACTAATATCGTTTTAATTGCTTATTGCAGGCTTCTTAAAGATCAATTTTGCCACAGGGCAATGACATGCCTCCAACACATGGAGATGCAAAAAAACTTTTACAGTCCATTGGAATGGATTATACTAAAATTCATGCTTGTCTGAATGATTGCATTCTCTTTCGGAATGAATATAAGCATCTCCATGTATGTCCAAAGTGTGGAGCAAATAAATTTAGAGAAGACCTTGTAGGTGAAGCAATCCCCGCAAAGGTTCTTCACCACTTTCCTATCATTCCACGAATTAAGAACATGTTTAGATGCAAATCTATAGCTGAGTTAATGTCATGGCATACAAAGAGCAGGTCTACGGATGGTGTAATGCGAGTGCCTATTTGACTATGATGCTTGGAAGCACATAGATAGTAAGTGGCCAGAGTTTGCTAGTGAGCCTCGGTCCATACGTCTAGGACTAGCTATGGATGGAGTGAATCCATTTGCTTTACGCAGTTCTTCATGGAGCACATGGCCTGTATGTTTGGTGAATTATAACATCCCACCATGGCTGGACACAAAGAAAGGTCATTTATTATTAGCTCTTATTATACCGGGTAAGTATAAGGTAAAAAACATGGATGTATATCTTGCACCACTTGTGGAAGAACTGCGCATTTTATGGGATGGGATTACTGTGCGTGACATGTCTCAACCTATAAGAAAACGAGACGTGCAAGTGCAAGGCATACTTATGTGGACGATGCATGATTGGCTTAGTTATGGTGAATGTTCAGGTTCATCGATTTTGGGTTACCATGCTTGGCCCTTATGCTGACCACGACTCGAAGCATGCTATTCCAAAGCACTACGTAAAATTGTCTATGAAGGATACCATAGATATTTGCCTAATGGACATGTTTTACATGAAGGGCAAATTGGTGGACAAGCGCAACGCCAAATGAAAGCTAGAGATTGGAAACAACTGTGGGATTCAGAAAATTCAGTCAATGGCATGAAGCGGTTGTCTATTTTTCATGAACTCCCTTATTGGAGTGAATTGTTGATCAATCATTTGGTAGACCAGATGCATATTTTTAAGAATGTGTGAGAGATTCTTTGGAAAAATTTGATCGAACGAAAGAAAGCAAATCACAAAGGGAGGACTTAGAAGAGCAAGGTTGTATGCGAGAGTTGTGAGCAATTACTAAGCCCAACGAAACACTATCATTACCAAGAGCTCCTTGGGCCACGAAACAACGATCTTGGAGGGCTCAATTCTCATGATTGGCACAAGCTTTTACAGTTTGTGCTCCTTATAGCCCTAAAAGATTGTCTTTCGGAGGATGTACAAAGAACCATTTATAAAATTATTTCTTTAGTACGGTGGATCTCTTCTAAAGAGATAAATAAAGATAGCATAGAGAGTGTGAAACTCAATGTTATCGAGGCTGTTTGTATGGTAGAGAAATACTTTCCCACAAGTATTCTCACTATTCAACTTCATTTACTAGTTCATGTGGCTAGATATAGCGATTTCTCAAGCAAAGGCAGTGGGTGAAGATATCTCTAAAGAAGAAGAAGAACTCACAAAGGGATGTGATTGGGAGTATACTAAATACGGTGCACTATGGTCTCATGGATGACACTTTCGGATCGCACGAATCGATAAAAATAGGTCTACTTTTGATAGTGCGGTGATGGTGAACTTTTTGCAAAAAAGTAGAGCAACTACAAGAGATGATAATGCTCAAGATGGCCAGCTAGATTATTGTGGTGTGATTCAAGATATCTTTGTTGGGAAAGATGGATGGACACTTCAGAAGATTGAGTAGTTACTGCCAAATCCTGCTTTGTACCAGCCCTTGTAAGCTTGAAGTTGATAAGTGGACCTCCTTAGCTTTCGAATGACACCATAAAATGGCCTATGTACTTTGGAAATGATGTGTGTAATGATTGAACCAAAACAGAAACTTTGAAACTCACAATCTCAAGAAAAACTTCTATTTATGTCTTGACACTTGCTGGATCTTTTGCTCAGTATGACCAACATAGTATAAATTGAAAAAATTCCTTTTAGAGGTATCTAATTAGCTTAGCAAGCTAACTATTCCAAGTGGAATGATGTAAAAAGACTAACTATGCTCAGAGAAATCACTTTAGCAAATTAAACTTTACCCCCGATTTTTTACGATTGTAGCAGACAATGACCAGTGATCACCTCGACAAGCTTTTCTCTGAAATGGCTGAATAGAATCTCTTCAATTTTTGGTAGCATGTAAATAACTTCTAGCTGAATCCAACAAGCTTTTAATCGTTGAATTTGGTCGAGAAATGACTGAGATATGCACTCCACAAGTTGACAGACTTTCAAGTAGTATGACAGAGAACTCAAAGATGACTAATGAAGATATATGTATTAATGAACACTTGTATAAAAATCCATTATCATTGCCTAATGGTGTGGATAGGCGTGGGCTAGAGTGTAGGCCTCACACACACTCAGAAACAATAATGAGAAGCTCGGGAGTGATGAGTTCTAACCACTACTTTTTCATGACCATTTTTATAGAGAGTGAGTAAAAATTTGAATTCAAATTCAAACTTTTGGCTCCCTATGATTAAGCTCCTATATCCTAGGAGATATTCCTTCAATCAAAAGCTAACTTTTTCCACGAATCCTTTTGGTAGGTGTTTACAAAGATTCCAAGTCAATTTGACTTTTACAAAGAGATAAAGTGGTAATTAACCACTAGTACTAGTTCATATGCTTCTTCATATGTGCATGGAGTTTAATGTATCCATCAAGCCAAATGTGTAGGCTTGTGAATTACACCAATAGCTCCCCATCAAGCCAAACATTTTGGCTTGGTCTTCATCCATCATTCTTCATGTATATCCTGCAATCCAATCATTGCTTTGAACCTGCAAAGTTTGGTTCCATCCAAAGCTTTAGTCAACAAATCTGCACACCGCATATTGGTTGATACATAGGTTAGTTGAATGTCTTTGTTTAGCAACTTCTCTCTCACATAATGGTAATGGACCTCTATGTGTTTGGTCCTAGCATGGTAGATAGGATTAGCTGCAAGGTGAAGTGAGCTAGTATTATCTCCAAAGATTATTGGTGACTTAGTATACAAACCCAAGTTTGTATACAATAGCTTGATCCATATGGCTTCTTGTGTGGCATTAGGCGGTCCTCTATACTCTGCTTCTTTGGAAGACAAAGCAAAAGTAGGTTGCTTCTTTGAAGACCATGAAATTGGCTTATTAGCTGCAAATGAAATGTATCCAGAAGTGCTCCTCCTATCATCCTTGCATCCTTCCCAATCTGCATTTGAGTAAATTTTGATTTCAATATCTGAAGTATAGGGCAAATACAAACCATGATGTTGTGTACCCTTGAGATACTTCAAGATTCTCTTGGAAGCTTCTAAGTGAGGTACCCTTGGCTTGTGCATAAACTGACTTAGCACACTGACTCCATATGCAATATCTATCCTTGTTAAGGTAGCATAGTTCAAGCTACCCACCATACTTTGATAACATGTAATGTCATTAACTTCATCACCTTCATGGGCACTTAGTTTTAGGTTTACCTCCATTGGAGTACTTGCAACTTTGGCATCCTGCAAATGAAACTTCTTCAACATATCCTGTATGTACTTTTTCTGAGTAATGTATATTCATGAGTTAGTATAGGCTTACTCAAGTCCAATATCTGGCTTTTAATTTGTCTGATTCCATTAACATCATTACCTGTAAGTATGATGTCATCAACATAAACACAAAGGTATATTACCTCTGAATTACTTCTCTTGATGAATAGAGAAGTATCTGCCTTGCTCATGACAAAACCTTGGTCTTGGAGATATGTAGTTAACCTGTAATTCCAAGCCCTAGGTGCCTGCTTCAATCCATATAAAGCCTTTTTCAATTTGCAAACATATGTTACCTTCTTAGGGTCCTCATAGCCAGGAGGTTGTGACATATATACCTCCTCTGAAATCCATCCATTCAAGAAAGCATTCTTGACATCCAATTGATACATGTTCCAATTTTTTGATGCAGCCACACTTACCAACACTCTGATTGTTGGCATCTTGGCCACAGGAGAGAATGTCTCTTCATAGCCAATGCCTTGGGTTAGTACAAACCCCTTGGCTACCAATCTGGCTTTATACCTGTTAATTGAACCATCAGAATTTCTTTTGAGGTTATAGATCCATCTGGATCCTATTACCTTCATGGAGTCCTTCTTTGGTACTAGCTCCAATGTGTCACTTTCCTTGAGTGCTTCAATCTCTTCATCCATAGCTTCTTTCCATTCTATCTTGGTTATGGCTTATTCATATGATCCTGGTTCTTCAATTGACAAATCTATGGCAAGATAAACAGAGTGTTTAGTAACAAGAGATGTATCATACCCATATCTGATAGGTTTTTTGCTCTCTCTTTGTGCTCTTCTGATTGATTGATTTGAAGATTCAGGTATGTCTTCAAGCTTCTTCATCTTCATTTTGCCCTTGGACTTCCATGCCTTGAACTCTTCAAGGTTGATAACATCTTCATCATCTGAAGTTGAGTCTTCATTCTGAGTAGGCTCCTCCTTTGCAAGACTTGGAAACTCCTCTTCCAAGTCATAGGGTAGTTTAAACTTCCTGCATTCATTCTCATACCAAGAATCATTTTCATCAAAGACAACATCTCTACTAACCATGAATCCCTTATTGGAAGGGTTATAAAACCTATAACCTTTTTTATTTAGGTCATATCCAATAAAGAGAAGTCCCGACAATTCTATGTTCCAGAAGATCAATTAATTACATATAATTTAGGTGATGAAGTTAATCAGCGACTTGTAAAAATAAAGGAGGGATTTCCTGAAATGTTTCAAGCAGAGTTAATACAGTTGCTTTGAGAGTTCTATGATGTTTTTGCATGGGATTACAAAGATATGAAGGGTTTGGACCCCCGCATTTATCAACACAGGGTCATGCTGAAGCTAGAAGCAAAAACAAACAAACAACCCAGCTACCGGATGAATCCGAATTATGCAACACAGGTAAAGGCAGAGCTGGATAGGTTATTAAAGGTTGGATTTATTGTACCAGTAGAGCATGCTGAGTGGATATCACCCATTGTTATTGTCCCTAAAAAGAATAAGCAACTGTGAATATGTGTGGATTACCGGAAGCTAAATGTAGCTACGGTGCCAGATCTGTTTCCTCTGCCATTTTTGGACACCATGCTTGATAGAGTAGTAGGACACGAAATGTACTCGTTCTTAGATGGATACAGTGGTTACAATCAAGTAAGAATGGCTGAGGAAGATATACCAAAAACAGTGTTCATCACCAATTGGGGTGTATTTGCTTGTACTGTTATGTGGTTTGGATTAAGAAATGCCCCTAGTACTTTCCAGAGGTGTATGCAAGAAATATTCTCCCCTTATCTTACCTCGTTCATGCAAGTATATCTTGATGATTTCTCTTTGTTCCATAAGATGGTAGCACACTTGTTCCATTTACGGTGCTACTTTGAGAAATGCAGAGAATACAGACTCTGCCTGAACCCAAACAAATCTGTGTTTGCGGTTTCATGTGGTAAATTGCTTGGCCATACTGTATCTGCACAGGGCATATAAGTCGACCAAGATAAGGTAGCAGCTGTTTTAGAAGCACCTATACCTCCTACACCAAAGGAAGTAATATGTTTCATGGGTCAAGTGAGATGGCATGGTTGTCATTTACAATGGCTCGCTCATTTAGCCATTCCACTTAATTGATTAATCACGAAGAGTCCTAAACATTTTGATTAGACTCCGGAATGTCAAACAACATTTGATCGTCTAAAGTGTTTATTAACACAGGTACCAATTTTACAGCCTCCTGACTGGGATTGCCCATTTCATGTCTTCGTAGACGCATCAGATATTGCCATTGGCAGTGTTCTGATGCAACAAACGGATAAGTGGTTCCGGCCTGTTTACTATGCAAGTAGAAGACTTGCTCCTGTAGAAAAGAGTTACTCTGTAACCGAAAGAGAATGTCTAGGTTTAGTGTATTCAGTAAAGAAATTCAGACAGTATTTACTTGGCCGCAGATTTACTTTTCATGTAGATCATGCTGCACTTGTCTATCTGGTACGACAACAGCATTTAGGTTGTCGACTAGCACGTTGGGTTCTACTTTTACAAGAGTTTGATTTTGAAGTAATCCATCGGCCCGGCAACTCACATGCCTTAGCAGATTTTCTTTCTCGCTTAGATTCCGGTGAAGCTCCGATCGGTGTTGATGACACCACACCAACGATTTACAGTACTGAACCAACTAATGATGAAGAAGCAAATCCTCCCGCAACAACTAATTACTATGATCAGTTGTTAACTTTTTTGACTGATGGATGTCTTCCTTCTACAACATCTCCTGCAATGCGTAGGAAGATTGCAGTGTACAGTCGCAAATTTCGGTTAATTGCTGGGGAATTATACTATATGGATCACACTGGAGTTTTACTTCGTTGTATTCCTCCACACGAAGTTAACTCAGTCATTATTCTGGCTCACTCAATTCCTTCTGGTGGACACTTTGCAGCAGATTTAACGCACCATAAAATTCTGCAAAGTGGACTTTGGTGGCCTACTATGTACAGGGATGTATCTCAGTTTGTCAAACAATGTGATACTTGTCAACGGTCTGGACAACCTCTACAACGCCATTTTTTCCCTCTCCAACCGGTCTTGCCATTGGAGCCTTTTCAGAAGTGGGGCCTAGATTTTGTTGGACCTCTTACACCTCCTGCCATACACAATAATAATCATTATATTCTAACATGTACAGACTATGCTACCAGATGGGCAGAAGCATGGGCTTTAAAATCTGCCACAGCTGTTTTGGTGGCAAATTGCCTAATGAAAGATATCTTTCCGCGCTTTGGCTTACCTCTAGAGCTTGTTACAGATCAAGGCACTCATTTTGTCAACAATTTAATGAAAGTACTTACACATTCTTTTAAGATCACGCATAAATTCAGTTCACCATATTATCCTCGTGCAAATGGTTTGGCTGAGAGTACGAACAAGACCCTGTTGAATATGCTTCGAAAACTGATTCTGGAAGCACCGGAAAGATGGGACCAACTATTACCTGCAGTCCTGTGGGCATACCAAACTACCTACAAGGTAGCAACAGGACTAACACCTTTCAAAATAGCTTATGGATTGGAAGCCATAGCACCAATGGAGATTTTTGTGCCAAGTCTACGCGTAGCTCTCACTTAGAAATTGATACCAGAAGATTCTTTATCATTTCGGCTAGATACACTCAGAGAGCTGGATGAGCACCGATGGCAAAGTTTTCTGACTATCCAGGAAGTTCAGTTAAGACAAGCTCGAACACATGATCGATATCTAAGGACTCCAGTTTTTACAGTGGGGCAACTTGTACTCTTTTACAATGCAAAGTCGAATCGCTCATGGTTGGTACATAGATTACCCTGCTCAACAAATTCTGATTTCCATCACAAGTCTTAACATTTCCAACTTTAACTACTGAGTGCTTGGTGTCATCACCAGTTTGGACTTGATGCTTACCTTTTGGTTCCTCAAGATCAGAGAGTAGTGATACATTGCCAGCTACATGATTTGAGCACCCTGAGTCAATGTAGAATAGGTGGTCATCATTTGTACCTGATTTTGAAGTCATGTTCATGATCAGAAGAGAGTGATCCTGCTCCTTTGTGTAGTTGTTGTAGTTCTTTCTGGATTTGAATCCTCCTTAGTAGTTGCCATTGTAATTATTGTTGTAATTGTTGTTGCAGTTGTTGTTGTTGTAGCCTTGGTGATGATTAATCTACCTCTTGATTGTGAGTATCCACCTCTTTGGTATCCTCTTCCTCTCTGATTCTTGTAATGCCTGAAACACTCATCTGTAGTATGATTTGATAAACCACAAATGTTGCATGGTGAGGAGTTATAGGATCTCCCCCTACCTTGCTTACCTCCTCTGCCCCTCCTCTTGATGATCTACCTCTCCCTGCATAGTTGGCTTGGGAGGTAGAGCCTTCATCTTCCACCTTCTTGCTCTTGCCTTTATCTTTAGACTTCTTATCAGTATATAGGGTAGAGGAGTTATTACCTTTGGATGTATCTCCATTCTTGTTGAGCTTTGCTTCATGAGTAAACAATTGTCCCATGAGAGTTGTAAGATATGGAATTTGCATGTCCATGTAAAGGTCCATGGTAGTGGTGAAGCTTTCCCATTTGTCATCAGCCTTGATCCCATTGATCACTTGCCTCACAAACTGTTCTTCTTCAATCTCTTCTCCTATGCTTGCTAACTGATCTTCTACATCTTTAATCTTGGTCACAAACTCTGAAACAACTTGCTTAGGTTGCTTCCTTAATGTTGTGAATTCAATCCACAACTGATTTTTCCTAGCCCTTGTGTTGGAGGAAAAATAAGATGACAGGGTTTCCCAAGTCTCTTGGGATGTCTTAAAATTTCTAATATGTGGCAAAAGAAAATCAGAGATGGAGTTGAGTAAATAAGACCTTGCCAATGCATCCTTAGCACACCATGTGTTGAGCTTTTCATGTTCTTCCTTTGTTGGCAATCCTCTTGTTTTGAATGAGGGCAATTCCTCATCTCATGAGATGTATCCATAGAGACTCCTTCCTTGTAAGTAGTATTCATCCTTAGAGACCATGCTTGATAGTTGTTCCCATCCAATTTATCAATAAATGAAGGAAAACCATCTCCCATTTTACCTTAGTTTGCTCTGATACCACTGTTGGGAAAGATGGATCAATGCTCCAAGAGATTGAGTAGGTACTGCTAAAACGTACTAGCCCTCTTTTGCTTGAGTCTTGATAAGTGGACCTCCTTAGCTTTGCAATGACACCATAAAATGGCCTATGTACTTTGGAAATGATGTGTGCAATGATTGAACCAAAACAGATAACTTTGAAAACTCACAAACTCAAGAAAACCTTCTATTTATGTCTTGACACCGGCTGGGTATTTGGCTCAGTATGACCAGCACAGTAGGAATTGGAAAAATTCCTTTTAGAGGTATCTAATTAGCTTAGCAAGCTAACTATTCCAAGTGAAATGATGTAAAAGATAAACTATTCTAAGAGAAATCAATTTAGCAAGTTAAGCTATACCCCCGATTTTTTAGGATTGTAGCAGACATTGACCAATGATCACCTCGACGCATATTTCTCTGAAATGGCTGAATAGAATCTCTTCAAACTTTCGCAGTATGTAGAGAACTTTGAGCTGAATCCAACAAGCTTTGAATCACTGAATGTCATGGACAAATGACTGAGATATGCACTTCACAAGTTGAAAGACTTTTGAGTAGTATGACAGAGAACTCAGAAATGAACAATGTGAATATATGTATTAATGAACACTTGTATACAAATCCATTGGCATGCAAAACATTGCCTAATGGTGTAGATAGGTGTGGGCTATAGTGTAGACCTCACACACACTCAAAATTACTAATGAGAAGCTCGAGAGTGATGAGTTCTACCCGCAACTTTTCCATGTCCATTTTTATAGAGAGTGAGTATAAATTTGAATTCAAATTCAAACTTTTGGCTCCCTATGATCAAGCTCTTATATCCTAGGAGATATTCCTTCAATCAAAGAGCTACCTTTTTTCCATGAATCCTTTTGGTAGGCGATTACAAAAGATTCTAAGTCGATTTGACTTTTTACAAAGAGATAAAGTGGTAATTAACCACTAGCACTAATTCCTATGCTTCTTCACATATGTAGGGTCTTCAAGATATCTTTCAAGCCAAATGTGTAGGCTTGTGATTTACACCAACAGCTAGGCCAATACACTCCTAAACGTTTTAGATTTTGCAATGTTTGTTGTTTAGAATAGTGATTTCCTAGCAATCCTTCATGGGCTTGTTGCAACCAACTACTATGCTCATCGTCCTCGACACAACAAGCAAGAACACCTTCCGTATCTTGTTTGTACATGCTTCCTGCCAATATTTGATATTTTTGTGACTTTACAATTTCATCTTTGTTTGTTTTTACATTCTTATTTGCGGGCCCGAAGGTTAAGATAGGCACTATCTTATTTGCCCATTTAGGAACAACTTCTAAATTGAACAGACAAGCCTGAAGTGATGTGAGAAAGGTGATCTGCTCTGAGGTGGGTCTTACCTTTCCTAACAACAACTTCAAAGTCATATTCCATTAGTAAGAGGAACCATCTTACTAAGCGTCCGATATTGCAAGGTTCATTGACCAAATATAATAAGGCTTGATGATCAGTGAAAAACTTAAACTTGTTGGCCAGTAGATAGTGTCTAAACTTTTTTACAGCATAGAACATGCCTAAGCCTTCTCTCTCGGTTGTTGTATAGATTTGTTCAGCTGTGTTGAGTTGCCTACTAGCATATGCTATAGGCAAATCTAGATTGGCTTCACCTATGGGTTGTGACAACACACATCCTATTGCATGATTGGATGCATCTACATGGACATGGAATGGCTTATTCCAATCAGGAGTGGTCAGTATTGGTGCTGTGCACAAACATCTCTTCAGCTCATTGAAGGAATTTTCACATTCGTCGTTCCACTCAAACTTTGTCAACGAGGCATAAAGAGGCTTAACTATAATTGCATACATGTGAATAAACCTACGGTAATATCCACAATGGCCCATAAAGGCTTGGACCTCTTTAACGTTCCTTGGTCTCGAAAGCTCCGCAATGGCTTTTACTTTGTCCTCATCTGGTGATATTCCATTCTTAGAAACAATATGACCTAAGATTTTACCTTGAAGTACCATGAACACACATTTTTTTGGGTTCAAACACACTCGGTATTCTCTACACTTGCTGAAGATCTGTTTGAGATCAGGGATGTGACATCTCCTTTCTTTGGAATGAGCACATAAATCGTCAACATATACTTCTAAGATCTTTTGCAAGAACTCTTTGAAGACATGACACATGAGCCTTTGGAATGTTGCAGGGGCATTGGTGAGCCCAAATGGCATCACCCGAAATGCAAAGACTCCCCACTCTGTGGCAAAGGCCGTCTTATGTTGATCTTCTCGGGCAATGGCTACTTGGTTGTAACCTGAAAATCCATCAAGGAAGCTATACATTTCCTTGCCTGCAACACGCTCCAATAAATGGTCAGTGATTGGGAGCGGATAACTATCTCTTACCATGGCAACATTAGCTTTTTAAAGGTTAATACACACATGTAACTTTCCATTCTTCTTGGGCACCACTACAATAGGGGACACCCATTCAGTATGCTCAACCTCATAGATAAATCCAGCTTCAATCAGCCTGTCAATTTCTTCTTTGATTTTAGTTGCATAAGTGTCATTATATGTGTAGGGCTTTTGTTTGGTGGGCTTGACATCTGCTATCATGGGGATTGTATGAGAACAAATCTTCGGATCTACTCCCTTCAAGTCTCTATAGTGCCATGCAAACACATCCCCGTATTCCCTTAATAAGGCTACCAACTCTACTTCCTCTTCTTTACTTAGGTCATCTCCTATGTATGTACATCTCTCTTCGTTCTCTTCAATGGTGACTGCGATTTTTTTTGTCTTTTCTTTGTTATCATATGCTTCTCCTATGGTGGCCTCTCTCTTAGGCATTCACACCAAATTTTTTTGGTCTTCAACTTCATATTTCTTGAAATTTTCTGGTATCTCAAACAGTGGTTCCTCCTCTTCTTGTTTTACTCCTTGTCTTTTCTTCTTCTTTTGACCACCTTCACTTCCATCCTTTGAATTTACCGTGCTGATGCTTGTGAGAGGTTCTTCTTCTTTTTGTGTAAATACTCCTATGTCTTCTAGATAGTGCTCCTCTGAAATAAAGCAGCTATCCATCACAATGGACTCTAGATCATCATCATTTTCTCTTTCTTCTATGACATCACTAGGGTGACATTCTTCTAGCAAAGGTTGACACATGAACACTGAAATATCATAACCCTCCTCATCACAATGAGGTGTCCATTGTTCTTCATTGACTGCAATGTCCATGGTAGCTAAGATTTCTGCCCAACCATGAGGCTCAAATTCCTCATCTGGAAAGATCATCGGTGTATAGGCTGGGTCTTTAACAGGTCTATCTCCTTGAGAAGTTCCTTTTTCTCTTGCCTTTAAGCGTTTTTCCTCTTCCTTTGCAACTTTTCACATCCACAAATGAGTATCTTCATGCATCCAGGATGTATCAAATGAACTTTTAGAATGCACAGAGATTGAATCTTCTCACTCCTTGTGGATAGGATTCCACTGTAGGGGTGGTACATCTCTGAAGGTGTAATCCTTCAAATTGACCTTGGTTGTGACCCCTAAGTGCTGCAAGTACAAGGAGTTGGTTCCCCAATCCTGTACAACTTGCAGTTGTCGTAGGAAGGGCCTTCCTAGGATCATTTCGTAGGTATTAGTTTTACCAAAGTCACATATAGCAAAGGTGTGCTCAAACTCTACACCACAAGTGGTTAGAGTTATCCCTTCTAGCAATCCTAGAGGTCTTTCCACATGGCCCTCAGCCATCTGAAGCTTCATTCTAGTTGGTCTTAATGTGAGTTTACCCCATTGCTTCCACAAGGAGGTGGTTGCAATAGCAACACCAGCACCTGAATCTATGATCGCTTTGGTTGTGTAACCTTGGTAGGTGATTGGAAGATAAGTATTACCTTCTTCACCTTCACTCATGTCCCCTATTTTATCAAGAGGTATCTCTAGAAATTTTTGCTTAGAGCCTGCTTTTGGCATATTGGAATCAAGTTATGGAACCTGATCCTTCACATGACTCCATAGCTTAGGTTTTGCTTTGAGTAGCTCTTCTATAGTGAGATGACATTGAACCTTAGTGTTCTTCACGACATCAGTGTTTCTTGGAACCACCGAGTCTTCTTTTATGATCAATATTGTGGGAGCTCTAACCTGGAGAGATTCAGATTCCCATGGGCCTATGAACTAGGGCAACTCTTGTAAAGAATTGGATTCAAATCTTGAACTTTCTTCCTCTTGTTGCTCTACTTGGTCTCCATAAATGGATGGAATGTCTTGTGGAAATTTCTCATGAAGGTCATCAATCTCAAGAATAGGAGGGGGATTATCCTTCTCCTTGGCCCATTTCTCTTCTTGTATTTCTCACAAGAACTTTTGAGAGTGTTGTTGAATTGAAAGAGGTTCTCCGTCATCTATGGAGTCAGGAACATAGAATTTCTTTGGTGATGAGCTTTCTCTTTCAACAGTTGGTTGAGCCTGTTGAGGTAAAGAAACTTGTGGTTTATTTACCAACTGCTCTAATCTATCTAGTAAGCCCTGGAAGTGCAAACCCGGTGTAATGGCATTTGTCTGATTGAGCGATTGATTGGCCTCGAACATAGCTTGAGCTAGTTCCACCATTTTTGTGCACATTTTTGTCTATTCAATCTATAAATCTACTCTAGGGTAGCTCTTGTCTAGGTTTGCAAGTGTTGGCCCTTCTTGAAGCCGAGCCTGGTATGCCTTGAACATCATGTCCAAGCCTTCTAGGGTTGGATCTGCAAGAACAAATCCTGGTTGTGGTTTATTTAAAGTGGTTGGTGGATGGGGATGAGATGGTGTGGATGGAGTTTTGACATGCGAGGGGCTTTGAGAGGCAATATCTTCTATTTTTGTCTTTGCATCTTTCAAGCTTTCTTCTAGATCAAATAAATTTTTGGTCCACTTATGATTGGCTTTCTCCCTAGTATCCTTCCATGTTCTTGTTTTTCTCTTACTAGGCTCTCCTGACTCACTTGGCTCTGATTGCTTGGCTGGTTTTGCTTGTTGCAAGGCTTGTGCCCTAGTAACTACGTGTATAGGAGCCACATTATCACTACTGGAAATTGAATCCCCTACTAAGCCTACTACATTAACGGGTGAAACCTTTGGTGTGCTAGAGGGATGTCCGGGACAATCTCTCAGGAGTTGTTCCTTGCCACACTCAAGACAAACGAATTGTACTGTGATGGTCTGCCCTTGTATCGGAGCTGGTGGGTGGGGTGGTTTTTGTCCTGGTATAGGTTGAGGTTGGCTATATCCTCCATGTTCATACGGTCTAGTTGCTGCTCGTGGTTTTGGACAAGGGTTATACCTAGGAGCTTCTCTGCCTTGTTCTCTAGGAGGGTACCCGTGTGGTCTACATTGGGGTGGTATAAACGGTCGTGGTTGTCTATTCATTGGATAGTTTTCGGTGTTGTAGTTGATGTACTTTTTCTCACTGTAAGAGTACATGTTAGGCTCCTGAGGTGGTTTTCTATCATAAGGGTAAGGTTGTGATAACCCTAATCCTTCTCTAGTGCAGACATGAGATGGATGATCTCCACCGCAAAGTGTGCAAATTCCTAACAGTGGTTCTATTCATATTTCCTATTCCCTGGCTAGTTTGGTTGTGGGAGTTAATGTCATGGACACAAAGAAAAACATCTTAAACCTTAGATTCCATGTCAATTTTCTATATCTCATGTTTGGTTAGGATTTTGGAGAAACTAATGCTACCATTGCATTCAGAATGTGCCAAAACCCCAAGATCAACTGCCTATTTGCTGAATTCTGACACCCAGAGGTCTTGTTTCCCCTTCGTGGGTGATCTTGTAATCAGAAGTGTATTTCCAAAATCTTGTCTACTGAAGCCAGAGAGCACAGTCTAGTGCTCCCCTGACATTTTGGCAAGACTATCTTCATCAATACGAGGCACCATGGATTCCCTATGCAAGGAGATTCAATCTACCATAAAGGACTTGATCGAACATGTCCAAGAGATGAAGAGATTGCTATGACAAGATGATCGATCTATTTCAAGCTACGCCTTGAATATCAAGATGTTGTTTCATGGAACTACATATCAAGAATACTACATGGTTAATTAGTTTCGAAGTGGCCTCAATCTTGAAGTCAAATATCTCTTGCTATCCATGCCTCAAGCAAATACCTTGGAGGATGTTATCAATCAAGCAATTCAGTGTGAGAATCAGTTGTTAAAAGAGATCAAAGTCCAAGAGTCAAAAGTCTTGAATAATGAAGACACCACTCCTCAAGAATCTAAACCAAGAATCTTTGAAGCCCAAAAAGCCATTACAAATGATATGGAGTATGCATGTTATGAAGATATCAAGAAGGTTAAGGATAAGGAGGAGTTCATGTTCAATCAAGGAGGTGTGCTTACTCAACACTCTTCATCAAAGATCTTGGAAACACCACAACATTCCACTAGAAGCTCAAAGGATCTACCGCATGAAGAACCCAAGGAAGCTCAACAGAGTCCCAATCCTTGACCACTGATCAAGATTGAGGGTCATGAAGAATTCGAGGTCGTGCATGTATTAGGTTCAAGGATCTCTCAAGGAAGATTGGAATGCCTTATTCATTGGAAAGCGTATGACATCATTGATTGTACTTGGCAACTTACAGAAAATATTCTTAAAGAAAAATTCAAGGTTCATGAGTTCCATAGGAAGAATCCAATGAAACCCAAGCTACAGAACATGGCCGCTCCTCATGGAACTCGTCGCTTTAGGGGGAGGTGATATCATGGACACAAAGAAAAACATCTTAAACCTTAGATTCCATGTCAATTTCCTATATCTCATGTTTGGTTAGGATTTTGGAGAAACTAATGCTACCATTGCATCTAGAATGTGCCAAAACCCCAAAATCAACTACCTATTTGCTGAATTTTGACACCCAGAGGTCTTGTTTCTAGTTGATGATATCATCGATGACATCATCACATCATAACTGCCCTTGAAAACCTATAAAAGGAGGGTCTGGTCACATTCATAATCAATCTTGTGGATACCAGTCTTGGGAGCTCAAGGAGTCGTGACCACCAAGTAAGTACTCTCCAAGTTCCAGTTCCTGTTCTTGTTTTGTTCCTTGTTCCAGTCATGTCTAGTCTTGTATCATGGACATACTTTCATGTCCTATTGTAATCTCGTAGTACGAGATCTTGTCGAGTTCTTTCTTGTATCTAGTTCATATCCCAGAAGGGAATTCTTGTAATTGAGATATCTTGTCTCATACCTACGATCCCGGGTTGTGGGATCTTCTGTATCATCTCTAGTCCAATTTCACATACCTATCGGTCCCAGGTTGTGGGACGTCTTGTATCAGATACGTATTCTTGTATCATTTCCCCTTCGCGGTTGCTCTTGTAATCAGAAGTATATTTTTGAAACCTTGTCTATTGTAGTTAGAGAGCACAATCTAGTGCTCCCCTGACAGTTAATTCCTGGCATGGTGGATTGCGCCTCTGGTCTATTGGGTATACTACATTGACTCATTTGTCCTAACATCGCACTCTCCATTCTTTGTTGGGTCTGGAATGGGTTTTGTAAGGTAGCTACTTAATCTCGAGGAGGGAAAATAGGTAGATCCATGTACTTTAATCTAAACCTCTCCACTTCATCTACAGGCCAATATCTCCTTTGATTTTGGTCTAGGTATGTAACTTTGGATGGATTTTCCGGATCCCTGAACTCGTATATAGTTGTTGGGCTGATGCTTTCTCCTTGCATTGGTGAATTAGTTTGGAGGAGTAGGTCAGATCCATGCACCAAGTATACATCCATCAGATAGTCATCTTGGAGTAACGTGTCCGCTTGCAATACTTGAATCATTACTAACTTTCCCCTAGGGGTAGTCACTATATCTCCACTGTTGGTTCTCCCAGAAGTTTGTTGTCCCTCTAACTCTCCTCTTTCATTAATCTGAGGGTTTTCGATTACTATATATAATTGGCCCATCTTGTCCATGTAGACTCCTCCTTCATACTTGACAACTGGTCTCAAAACTATCTCAGATTCTATAGTGTTTATCATTCTTGCTACTGACCTGTGTAGACCATCGAGGTAGATGGGTATTCCTTGCAAATTAGTGGATATCTATTGAAGAAACATCTGATATTCCCCTTCCACTCTAGAGATAAAACCTTCCCTAGGTACTGAACTATGCATGTCTTCAAAAGCCAAGAGTCTCTCCCAGTTAAGTGACATTTTTGACTCAATCGTCTATGAACTCAGCACGTTGTGCGAACCATTGGGTTGTGAGTCCCTGACTTGGTTGTGTGGTTGACACTAGGTTCAAGGGATTTGGTACTTTATCTATATCTGCCTAGGTGTCTACTTGATCTCAAGCTCATAAGCCTTGTCTACAAGTCCACAATTGTCCTTTGACTTGCTCAAAATCTTGTGGAACCCCTTGCTTCCAAGTCCAACCTAAGGGTCAACTTCAAAATACTATATCTAATAATCCACATATTAATTTTACCCACGAGCTTTCCAATGAACCCAAAATCACTCCGAACGGATTTCGTATGAGAAAGTTATGCTAGTTCAGGGTTCTAGGGGTTAAAACAGGGAAAGAGGCTCTCTTTGGGAGCTCAAAATAGGCGATACGATATGAGATTTTCACGATACGCGATACCACTATGGACGATACCACCTTAGACGATGCGATACCACCAAGACAATACCAACTTGCACGATACGATACTGGGAGTGGTCACGATACGATACCAAAAATCACATGATACAATACCAACCTCACGATACGATACCATTGAACCGGCACGATACGATGCCAGATTGCTCACCATAGGATACCAAAATGACAGGCGATATGATACCACTAGGGCGATCGCGATCGCGATACCAATACTTGACGATACGATACCAGAATGGTATCACGATACCTCAAGTGGGCGTGCACGATACGATACCTCGACAAGTATTGCGATACACGGGAATTCTTGTATCGCGATACCAAAACTCAACTAGACACGATACTTGGAGTTTTTGGAGTCCAAATTCAAAAATTTTTGTAGATATGTGTACTTTAGGTTCTCCTTGTCACTCCTATGTGCCTATAGATGCAAAGTCACCGTCCAAACGCACGATATCACCGTCGCGATACCAAACGCAGGTCTTGTCATGCCGCGATATAGTCACTCAGATTTTTGATTTTTTAAGTGGATTTCAAGATGATTTCTTCAGCGTTTGAGCCCTGAACACCCTTTGCGCTTGTTCCTCACAGTCGCAAGTGAAAAACGAGGTGAATGTACACTCGAAGATGAGAAAAAATCAGAGAAGATGAAGATGGGAGAAGATGGTGATGATGATGAAGATGATGACGAAGAAAAACTCAGAACTGAATTGAAAATGGTGATTTTTTTACCTTCCAACATCAGTACTCTACGTCTTACCATCACACGCTGTCGTAGAGATTCCATCTCTACAATACTCTGAAGCCAAACCCATTAAAGACTGCACTTTGAGAATTTGATAGAATGAAAACAATTCGGATCGATCCGTAGTGTTTCAACTTTTGAAGCTAGAGGTGACAGAAATATTATTGAACCCATGTTGTTCCATGATTATATAAACACATTTTTTATCCATGTATATAAACCCATGTGAACCCCATACTCTACCTTATCCATGTGAACCCTCAACTTATATCATATAAGTGTGAAACCACTTAATTGATAAGCAAAAGATTTAAAACATTAAAATATCATAAAACAAATGGATTCAAAAGCATTACGTAAAAACAAAAACTTCCGATAACCTTTTGCAAACTACGATCGCATAAGATTTATGCTTTTGGTGAGTACATCGCTACTTTTGATTTGCGATCATTAGCTTTATTGAAAAGCAATCGCTAGGGACAAATACTATATAAAGAGAGGCACTTACCTCAAGGAACGTTTCCTAGCGTTGAAGTTTGGAGGAGCTTGAGGCATCCAAGATTTGAGCTAATCTTATGAAGAGTTAGCATTGACGTTTCGAGGAGATGAAGACATGGAGGAGTTGAAGGACATGGAGGCTACATACATATGTTGAAGGAAGGACATGGAGGTTCTGTTTTATGACAAAGAAGCTCTACACACGTGATGAAATTATGAATCAACATTATGAACCAACTTTATGATCGATGATTAATTGGTAACTTGTATCTTTTTTACTATTTTCATAACAATTGTACGAACAATCTTTATTATGAATCAATTGCTTTTTCCCATACGATGGTATGTCTTATAAGTGATTTGATCAATTTTGTTGAGTTTTTGTTATTTCTTTGAGTCTCCATTCCACCACCTGAGTTGCTTGAAGCACCCTGCGTGTGCCGTTGGACTTTGCAGTTGAACTGATCCACCAACCGTGCGCCATCTTCCCGACAACGCTTGTCCTCCAAGCTCTCTCCCCGGCAACGACGCCAAATTTGGTGTCACTCTAGCACAATGGCGAGTACCAACGTGAGGAGCTTCACCTCATAAATGTCAATCTATGGAGACATGAAGACCGGTATGAAGACCAAAAGCATGTGAAGTGCACAAGTGCGTGAGTGAAAGCATACAAAGATGCACACACATACACACACGCGCACAAGGTAAGAGCAAAGAGTGGAACAATGGAAGGACGTTGATTACAAAAGAACTCTATTACAAAAGCTCAAATCTACAACAAGCTAACCCCTAAAATGAGCTTTCCAGGCCTTTTTATAGTTTTTTGAGTGGTTTTGGCCGTGTTCGGACCTAGTGTCCAGCCTAGTTAAAAACTAGGTTCCAAGGCTTATTTGGGGACTCAAACGGAATCTAAGAATTATGAAAATTGGTAGGATGATACTTCTAATACTCCTCAAGCTTGAGGACTCCTCAGCTTGAACAAATGAAGTTGTAAAAATGGAAAACGGTATTTACAATGGTTTTTAGTGACAAAAGTCACTATGTTTATAGGGGTTTCTTCTGAAAATTTGAGCTCCCTACGTGCTCCTTCTTCTTATGTCTCCACTTCATTGATGTGCTTTGTTGCTAGTTTGTGACCTTGACTGTCAACATGCATCCTTTCGCATGATACAAAATAAGGCTTTTTTATTCCGTTTAACTGCAACTTGTATGATAAGCAAATCATGTTTGAACATCTTTTCAAAAGATATAGTACTTTGAATTTTAACATATCTTAATGTTGAATCTTTTCAACATTTATATTTTAGGTATTGTTTGAATGTTAAAGTAGAGATAATACTTTATTCAAGATCACTTCTTGGATTCTAATTCCCTGGACCACTATGTTTCAAGGACTTGAATTAGAATTACCAAAGTTTTGTCTTTTTAAGATCCTTGATGGAAATATTTCAATAAGTCCTTCTCAAATTTAACTTTTGTATCTTTATTTTGAAAGTTATGATTCCAAAGTGCTAGCATTCTTTGGAAAAATGTATTTCAAAGAACTTTTAATAGTTAACCTTAGAACAATCCTAAGATTCTTTCATGACTCTCTCCAAGTTCTTTCTTAGGTAAACTTTGGATTTCCTTGTGTAATATTCCATGGTTAAATATAAACTTATACTTAGTTTATGGAATACTTACATAAAGAATCACAACCTTCACAATGCTCATAAATTAAATGGCAATTACCTTTGTCTATTGCCAATAAAATAGATATCAACTCTTTAGAGTTTATTTCTAAACTCTTTAGAGTTCTCTCTTATAACTTCATCTCATTTTTATATATATGTCTTATAATGATATGAATTGGATATAAATGGAAAATTATGATGAACTTATTAAGTTAACTTGTAAACCAAAGTGAATATTGGTCTGCTTCCAATCATGAAGGTCTCATTACCTTCCAAATTGAAGTTTACTATAATTTCTATGTTAATGCTATATTCAATACGATGCATCTTTGCATGCATGCATAATCCTTTCCTTTCACTTGAGTACATGAATGGTGCATGCAAAGAAGCAAACTAGTGACTTCCACTCATGCATATGCATGTTCTTGCATGCTAAAATTGATGAAAATATTCCTTTGTACTAAGAATGTTTATCATGCATGCCCTTGATGCATAAGTCTCCTTTATTTTGATGCACAATGATATGGAAACATATGTACTTAGTGTAGTAAAACTTAATCTAATTGAAGGAAAATTTGCTTTATGCTACACAAATTTATTCTTTGATGCACATACATTCTTTGGATAACAAGATCTTTTTGAAATGCATGCTAATGCTTGTAATGAAAAATTAATTTCATTATCTTGTTCTAGAGTTAGTTTATTGAAATCTCTCTTATTTCAATGTTATATAAAGATCAAGTGCAAGATGATGAAAACAAGATCAAACAAGCATCAAAACCAAGCATCAACTGGAAAATACTTGGCTTACAATTAGCCATACCATACTTTTGCAGCATACTCAAGGGAGATTGCTTTTGTGACATCCATGTACCTATTTTTGTATGTATAAACTCAATTCCCAAGAAATAGCATAGCACACCAAGATCTTTCATGTCAAATTCCTGCATAAGGAGTTGCTTTACCTCTTTAATGCTTCCTTCATTGTCACCTCCTACAATCAAGTCATCAACATAAATAGCCACAATCGGGATGCCATCATCATCCTTCCTTGCATCTAATGAATCATTTGCATCACACAGAAAATCCAAAGGTGGTTAAGTAGTCAAGAATCGTTGCATGCCAAGCACAAGGGGCTTGTTTAAGTCCATACAAAACCTTTTGTAACCTGCAAAAATATTTTGGGTGCTGTGAATCTTCATATTCTTTTTGTTGATCCATGTATACTTCTTCTTATAAATCACCATATAGGAAAGCATTCTTCACATCCATCTGATGCAAACTCCATCCTTTTGTTGTTGCTAATGCAACAAGTGCTTTGACAATAGACATTTTTGCTACAGGGTTGAACGTTTCCTCATACTCAATGCCATATGTCTATTCATATCCTTTTGCTACCAATCATGCTTTATACCTCCTTATGCTACCATCAGCATTGTGCTTTACCTTGTAAACCCACTTACAGCCTATGGGTCTCTTTCCTTGCGGTGATGGAACTAGCATCCATGTTTTGTTTCCATAAAGTGCAACCATCTTCTCATCCATAGCTTTTTTCCAATCTAAATTTCCAATTGCATCTTCAAAACAAGAAGGTTTAGCATCTTGTATTACCTTGGTCATGTAGGCACAATGATGAGCCATGTAACTATCATATGTCAATTGTTGCACTGAATTCTGCATCCTCCCATATCTTTTTAGTCCTAGCTCACTTCTCCTTGTATCATCTGCATGTGCCTTTCTTACTCTTGGAGTCTTCACAGATGGCAATCCAAGTTCCTCATCAAGACTCTTTTCTGAACCGCTTGAATCTCCATCAATGTCTTCAAAACCTGTAGAAGCATATAGTCTCCCAAGATAGAATCTAGATGGATCTTGCTAAAGTATGGGCTACTATGTAATGGCCACATTGTAGGAAATTGAAGGAGCTTCAAATCTTCCAAGGTCTATGAGGTCTCTATCAAAGACTCATTAAGAATTATACAAAAATTGATGTCTTGATGATTGAAAAGCGTAAAGGAAAAGGGAAAGCCTTTCATTGGGGGGATGAAGTGAAGCAAAGTATGCAAAAGTTAAAAGTAGCAATTGCTACAACTCCACTTTTACATATATCATATCCCAATAAACCCTTTGTGGTTGAGATTAACTCGAGTGATTTTGCTATAGGAGGGGTTTTAGTTGAGGATGGTTGATCAGTCGCTTTTGATAACAAAAATCTAGAACCCTCTCATAAGAATTACTTTGTCTATGAGGAGGAGTTGTACACAATTGTCCATGCTTTGAAGAAGTGGCATCATTATTTATATGTTTTCAATTTTACAATAGTGTTTGATCAAGAGAGGATTAAGTAGCTATTGAGTCAAAGAGTTGAAAGTTCATAAGGCCCATTGGGCAGAGACCTTTTAGGAGTTTAATGTGGTGGCTCACTCGCTTAGCCATATGCCTATGTGTGAAGAGGTGATGGGACATAGACAGAGATCAGTGGGTGTTTGCAAAAACCTGCTCTATGCCAACCAAGATAGCTTCATGAGTGCCTATTGTACTTGCTTAGATTTGAAGGTATGCACGAAGAACCACTAATTCCTTTTGAACATCATTACCAAATATTTGCATCAAAACATATAAGTTTGCACTTCACAAGATTTGACTAAACTTCTATTTTGGGTAGTGAAGGTCATAGTAAAATGCTCAGATCTCACATGCTATGAATTGACCAGAGGGATTTTGCACACATCTAGTTGAAGTGTGTAGCTAAATAAAGAAAGTTTTTTGATGAATTTAGCCTCACTATACAAAGAGAAATAAGTTTTGCAAGCTTGGCGAGTCATCCCGACTTTTTAGGAAGAAGCTGAAGTGGAGTCACACTCACAATCAAAACTTTATGGCTTGAACTTTACTCATCCAATGTTGATGAAACTTTGTACATAGATGCATAACGCCCTTATCCAAATGATACAAGTGAAATTTTTGAAAACGGATACTCACATAGAGAAATGAACCATACAAGCTGACTATGTTCCTCAAGGTACTATAGTAGCACACGGAGATTGAATGATCAAGATATATGAATAATAATGTGAACTGATATTGCACATATCATGCAAGGAAGTTGTGGGGGACTAATCTCACTCAAAGTGAGCATAATGTATGCTCATAAATTCATCTCAAAGCACTCATAATGGGCTACGTATCCCGCTATTAAGAGGTGATCTATTTATTCATATTTTCTAATTTTAATATAGTGATTCATCCACCTAAAAGTGAAGCTAAAATTTAGGATTGATTCAAATTTGAATCCCAATCATGACAATTGGCTTTCTCTTTCCATGAGATTCCTTCCACTTTTGGTCTTTTACAATTGTCCAAGATAAGTACATAGATTTTATCTTAGGAGCTTTACAAACACATGTTCACATGAATAGAGATAAATTATAAGAGTAGTCCATGAGCTAAGCAAAACTCTTAGGTTTGCTTCTTGCACCGATAGCTCCCCTCAATCCTAAGAAGCTTGACTCTTCAATCCTTAAAAATCTCTTTCAATCCAATCATTGATTTGAACATATTTAGATTGACTCCATCCGATGTCGTTGTCATCATGTTTGCACATTGTTGATGAGTTGATACATATGATAAATGAATTTCCTTTCTTGTAATCTTTTCCTTGACATAATGATAATGTACTTCTATATGTTTATTCTTGGCGTGATAGATTGGGTTAGTAGAAAGATGAAATGAACTAATATTATCCCCAAAGATGTGAGGAGTAGATGAATTAAGACCTAAATCAGAGTATAAGATCTTAATACACATTGCTTCCTAAGTTGCATTTGCAAGTCCTCTATATTCAGCCTCAACTGATGGGAGTTCAACACTGGGTTGCTTTTTTGAGGACCATGAGATCAATTTTTACCTACAAAGGTGAGGTACCCAAATGTAACTCTCTTATCATCTTTAGATCCTATCCAATTTGCATCACAAAATAGCTTGATGTCTATATGAGAGGTATGAGGGTAATACATACCTTCAATAATGGTTCCCTTTGCTTATTTGAGGATTGTTTAGGGTAATTCCATATGGGGTTTCCTTCGAGTATGCATGAACTGACTTAAGACACTTACTCCATAGAGTCCCGTAGATATGAATATCCAAATTGTAAATTATGCATAAACCATTTAATGTTCTTACAACTATTGTATGGAAGTTCATCCGAGTATCAAAGATGGACCAGAGTGATGTCTGTGGTGACTTGCACTTGTTGTAAGAAGAGTATTTTGTAGTAATCAATACAGACTCTTCTTTTGCAATTTTTTTGTCTCTCTGTGGTGTTTTCTGCAATTGTTTGTATGAACTTTGTAGTGTAGTTAAGATTAGGGAATAGAAACACACTGAATATTTTCAGTAAACCCAATTCGTTGAACCATATTCTTTGCATAGATAAGTTGCAAACGTTTGGAAACCATGATGGAATTGGGTGTTGCTAAACTATATTAGGTTCTCGAATATACTCACAATAGGATCTTTGGAATGATGGAGGTTGACCATGCCAACTCGATCTAGAACCGAGTTTCTACATGCTTATGAGGAGTCATAAAATTTAGTGATTGAGGAAGAAGCCATCTAGAATTATACATAAGACAACATTGTAGGTGTAGCAAGAAAATTTCATATAGCAAAACGAATTCTTTTGCTTGTAGGGTGGGGTGTAATTCCATACCCGTTAATTACTCAATTTTTGGAGGTCAAGGGTGCAACTGAAGCGACAAGACTACATGTTGAAGGGAGTGGAAGACGACATTCTACACAAGAATCAAGGTGGGAACTAGGAAGAAATGCAGAGGATTCTAGCATAACAATCAATCTTTTAGATCTTTCCCAAGCAAAACAGCTACAAGGATTGCAGATTGAAGACAAAGTAAAAGTAGAAACTAAAACTACCCCAATAACTAGTAATTGCGTAGAGGAGCAAGTTGAGTTAACAAATCAAATGGTGGTTCCAACACAACATATTAGTGGTGTGCACTTCAATCAATTTAATATAAAAAATACTTCAATATGTAGATGTACATGTGTGGTTGTTTGAAATGTTTTTATGATCTCTTGGAAGGAGGAAAAGATGATGCATGGAAATGTTGGGTATCTCAGAAAAGACTAACAGGAGAAGCAAATGGCTGGTTAACGGAGTTTGGAAAAAACCATTTTGCCACATATGATGATTTACATACGACACTTTTATGATGTATCTTGAAGGTAAAAACTACAGGCAAATTATTTGTTACATTGCAATGCATGGTCCAACAACATGCTTAGATTATTGCGGATTATGCCTTAAAACAATTTCCACAAGCTAGATGATCATCCGATGATGTAGTATGAGGATGGTTTATGGATGGCCTTAACCCAATTCTGAAGGGAAAAAAATTGTCTTTGCTTTAGGTACCTGAACATTAAATCAAATTATTGATGCAATCCAGCAACTAGAGAGGAATCTAAAAGCGACCAAACCTTCCTTACAACATCTGTTCTAAGTGGCTACTTCACAACCTTTTCCTTCAATCAGATCTCCAAAATCTATTTGACAATTTTATTGTACGAACTGCATGAATTTAGGCCATATAGCGACAACTTGTGCCCACAGTACTAAAAACTGTATATCAAATAATCACACTAAATTGATTACCACTAATCAGGTACAAGTAGAATTTATACATCCAGAACAGTGGTACCCTCCAACCTATGTACATAATATTCACCTTGGTACTTCTATTAATAATAGAACCCCCAAAGATAGCAATTCTCAAAAAGGAAGTGGTCAGTCAGGATATCAAGGTTGGGGAAGGGGACAAAGATTTTTTAATCACAATAGGAAGGATGGAAATGCTTATTCTGAACATAAGGGGCCAGAATGTTTGTTTTGTATGGAATTCCATCATGTTTGAGAAAACTACAAGAAGCTCAAGAGTACGATAGATCAAGAAGTCATCCTCTAGAACCTATTTCATTTAAGGATTCTTGGTAAGTATTAAGTAGTTCAATGATTAAATTTCCCGTACAACAATTATTAAATTTAGTTTTGACCTTTAAGGTGAATTTATTTCCGATTGCTGAATCGACTCTTCCCACAATACAACAAGATTCCCATTCGATACTAGTAAATCAGCTCAAATCCACAGAAGATAAATTGGTGGATTACGTTGTCCCATTGATTACAGTTTGGTACAAAAATAAACCCATTCCTCACGTCTTAGTTGATGGTGGATCTAGAGCTAATATTGCCACACTTGCAATATGCAGACAACTTGGTTAAACAGATTTACATCCAACCCTTTTTTATATTAGGATGGCTAATTAATCATGCATTCAATTAGTATGTCTTTTGAAGGATATTCCTATTCACATTCAAGAGGCAACTTTCCATATTGCCTTTGTAGTAATTGAATTATTGGGGCAAAAAGTGGGTTATAATCCACTTCTTTTCATGTTGGATGATAAGAAAATATGTCCTAAGGATAAAAAGTGGATGATAGCAGAACCTACACATATACAAGAAGGATTAGAGGATGATGAAGAGGCTCGACTTTTAGAAGACAATAAGGATTTGTGTTAGTAGGAGTAATGGATGTTCTTGTGGTACTTGCTTGGTATGCTCTAGTATCAGCAGCTCTCCAACCTGAATTCATTCAGCCCCACTTTTTGGCTTTAAACCTTCCAATCACCAAACCTTTGGAATCCACTAGTGCACATGGACGGGAAGATTAGATTGAGACAATAGATCTTTGTACACTTGAGAAATCTCAAATAGTGAAAATTTGTGTGAATTTATCACATGTATTTCGGGCTTAGTTAATCTTGCTTTTGAAAAAAATTATGGATGTTTTTGCTTGGGATTAGTTGGAAATGCAAGGCCTAGACCCTAGAATCTACCAACATAAAGTTTAGCTAAAACCAAACGTGTCCCTTGTGACTCAACAATGCTATCATATGAAACCAAATTCTGCTAGATAGTTAAGGAAGAATTAGACAGATTACTAAGGGTTGGTATTATAGTCCATGTTGAATATCTAGAATGGGTTTCACCCATTGTGATAGTTCCAAAAAAGAATAAAAAATTAAGAATCTATGTAGGTACTAAAAAAATGCAACTCAACTATGATTCTAGATCCCTTCCCTTCAACATTCTTGGATACTATGACAGATGAAGTGTCTGGCTGCAAAATGTATTCTTTTTTGGATGGTTTGATTAGATACAATTAGGTTCATATGGTTGAGGAGGATGTGCCTAAAATAGCCTTTATTACTAATTGGGGTGTTTTTGCATGTACAGTGATGTGGTTTGGACTTTGGAATGCCCCTAGTACTTTCCAACATTGCATGCATGAGATTTTTGCTCCATATTTAGTTAGTTTTATGTGAGTTTTTCTAGATGATTTTTCTAGTTACACCTTTGATTTATGCAATTTCATGTAGTTCATCTTTGTTTAAATCCAGATAAATCTATTTTTGGGGTAAAATGCAAAAAGTTATTAGCCCATGCGATTTCTACGGATGGAATTGCAGTAGATCCGAGTAAAGTAATATTAGTTTTGGAGGCACTTCCATTGTGATCTCCCAAGGAATTTTTACAATTCTTAGGCCAAACTCAATGGCATGGCCACAATTTGTGCTATTTGACCCATATTGCGATGCCTCTAAATACTTTAGCTTATGTAAAACCAAAAAAATTCTAGTGGATTACAAAACGTGATTTAGCTTTCTCGCAATTAAAGATACTTCTTACAAAAGCACCAATTCTTTAGGCTCCATATTAGACTCATCCTTTCCATGTATTTGTAGATGCTTTGGATATTGCTATTGGCTCATTTTTTTAATGCAAAAAAAGTAAGTTGTTCTTGGTTCCATCCCATCTATTGTGCCACTAGATGCATCACTAATGCAGAAAGAATTTACTCAGTTAATCAAAGGGAATGTTTAGGACTTATTTATTCCATAAAAAGTTATGACATTATTTGTTGGGCCGTTCCTTTACTTTTCATGTGGATCATTCAACTTTGCTCTTTTTGGTGAAAAAACTGAAATTAGTGTGAGGATTTGTGAGATGGGTACTATTGTTGCAAGAATATGAGTATGATGTGGTTCATCAATCGGGATCTTCTTATGTGATCATTGATTTTCTATCACGATTGGACAATAGTAAACCTTTGAGTGGTATTGATGATTCTTTCCCAGATGTGAAGTTTTTCCATGTTACGAAAGCTACTACTCCTATAACCAGTGACCCAACTTGGTATGAGGAAATTGTTGGGGTTTGGGGTTTATGGAAGCACACGAATAGCACAAGGAAGAAGAAGAATCTTGGAGCACATACAATACTAAATGTATTACCAAGTGAATGTACAAAGATAAGTAACCTGTTAGGGTTATAGGCATATATGCAAGCCGAGAGAAAAACCTCCTAAAGAGGGAAAAGGTATCCCAGTAGTCTGTAAGTGTGTTCACACACATCACTACCCAACTATATCAACAAATCCCCCCTTTGAGTGATGTGGTGAACAAGGAGATGGCAATCATGTATAAGGATGTGCCAAGATATGTAGAAAGAGATCAATCCACAAAATGAAGTAATCCCAAAGCTTTGTAGAAAGCTTCAAACTTCTCTTGAGGCAGAACCTTTGTGAAAATATCTACAATGTTATCCTCTGTGGGCACATATGTCAAACTGATCTCTCCAATAGAGAACCTCTCCTTCACATAATGATAATGCACCTTAATATGCTTTGTGTGATCATGGAACACACGGTTCCTCACAAATAACAATGCACTTTGGCTCTCAATGAAGATGGTGGTGGTAGAAGATTGACCAACACCCCAATCAACCAAAATACAGCTGAGCCACACACACTTAAGAGTCACTATGAAAGCTACTCTATACTCAACCTCACAAATAGAAGTGGCCACAGTAGGCTGCTTCTTCTTGCTCAACCAAGATATGCATGAGCTATAAAGCATGAAGAAAAAACTACTAGTGGACACATGAGTGTCATAGAAACTAGCCCAAATAGATTCTGAGAAAGCATGTAAATTTGGTGATAGTGATCCCCACTAGAATAAAACAATGTAAGTAGTTGGCACGATTCAAGTAGCAAAATATGTGATTAATCACCTGCCAATGTTTGGCACTTGGAAAATGCATAAAAATGCTTATCTATGACATAGTAAACTAAGTATCAAGCATAGTTATGCATAAGTAAATCAAGCAACCAACAACCTGTTGATAGAGAACAACATCAAATACATCCCTAGCATCATGAAGACTCAACTCTAAACCTATTCCCATAGGAGTGGCAATGGGTTTGCAATCTTCAAGGCCAAAATGTTGGAATACTGTGTCAATATATTTTTTTTTTGACAAAAAGCTTTTCCACCATCAACTTGCATAAATTGAATGCCCAAAATTTGACATCCCAACATGCATGAAAATCATCCTTAAATTCAGCAATATGCTTCTCGTTAGGGCTAGTGAGCAGCATTTCATCAACATACACAACAATGATTAGAAGTACATCATCTGCATGCTTAACATATCAAGTGCTCTCAGTTGGACTATTCTCAAAACCTTATGCAATCAAGTAGTCATGTATCTTTTCATACCAAGCATGTGGTGCTTGCTTCAAACCATATAATGCCTTTTTCAATGTACACACTTTGTTTTCAAGCCCTTTTTTCACAAAACCATAGGGTTGAAGTGTTGGAGCAATTCTATGACAAGCCTAAGTATTGGCTTGAGTCCCACAAAGTCATAGAAGAAGCCTTAAAATGAAGACAATGTAAAGTTCACTTGTGAACTACCTCTTGTAACTTTTGAAGACTCTACTTAATGTAAAAGTGAGAGAATCTTAAGTGGTTGAGTCCACTTGATCAAAAACGGAAAGAGGAGCCACAAATTCGTGATTTGTGGTAGGTAAAGAATCAAATCAATCACTAATTGATTGGAGAGTGATTGAGGGAAGTTAGCCTCCCAAGATCAATTATAAATACATGGTAGTCTTAGTCGTGGTTATGTGAAGACCTCCAAGAGCTGAGCTTTATGCCATATCAAGGTGTGATTCCAATGCACACATATGTATCAGTAATTCCATTGTATTGTACAATCAATATAATTTCATTTTCATGATCATTTGAGTTCATATTTACATGTTCTTGTGAAGTGTACTACTCACTGTCATATCTCTTAGTTTTCTTAGTCAGATTGCAGAGATGGTTTCTCTGAGCTTGGTGCATCATTTTGAGTGATTTCACTTAGTAAAGTTAGCTCTATAAGTCTACTATATGCTCACCAAATTTATTTTCATTTGGATGTTGCAATCTTCAGTTATGTTCAGTTGAAGTCAACCCTGTCTGTTCATTTTTCACTTCTCTATCAGGTACCCGACTTTTTGACTCATCTTGTCAGAGCTGTTTCTCAGTGTGTACTTACCCCAATTCAATGATTTAAAGCTTGTTGGATTTAACATAGTGTCTAGTATAAGCATACCAATTTTCGTAATCATTGGATTCTTAAATCTAGAGTTATGTTCATTTTTCTGCTCCCTCGTTGCATTACTCTAGCAACCTGTGAAAATCGGGATGATGTCATCACTTGTTAAACATCATTCTCAGTGTGTGGTTCATTATTTTTTATGCTATTACTCTTGAAAGTTAGCTCTTTGAGTTAACTAGACTTCCCCAAGAGGAATTAAGCTAAATTCTGTTGTGCTCAGAGAATTATGCAAAACACTGGACAGGTGTATGAACCGAAATAGCAAGTTCTTCACCTCTGAGCTAACTCAAACTTATCTGTTTTGATCTATCTTTTTGAGAGTGATCTTCCAAGGTACATAGGGTTTCTAATACATCCATTGGCAAGATAAAAGGGCCCACCACATACTCCTGGAGTTCATTTGGCTGGTGTAGATCAAGGATTTTGCAACACCTCTTCATCTTCAAGCACATACCTATCCATCTCTTCATAGTGGTATCAGAGCAAGATTGGACAACATGGGAGATGGATTTCCTTCATCAATTGACAAATTGGATAGAGGTAACTACTCATCTTGGTCATTAAGAATGGAAGCTTATCTCCAAGGTAGAAGTTTATATGGTTATGTGGCTGGAGATGAAGTTATGCCAAGTTTCAAGAACAAAAGTCAACCGACACAAGAAGAGCAAGAAAGATTGAGCACATGGTGCTCCAAGGATGCACTTGCAAGGTCTTATCTCCTCAACTCTATCTCAGATTTTTTTGTTGCCTCACATTAGAAGTTGTAAGACATCTCAAGAAGTGTGGGATGCACTTGAAGCCTTCTTCTCTTCAAGTACTAAAGCTTGGAAGCATCAACTATGGCTGGATTTCACAACTCTGAAGAAGGCTCCCAAACAAAATGTGATTGATTTTGTCACAAGGCTCTAGGACAGAAAGAGGAATCAAAAGAGAGGTAACTACAAGGTACACTCCTGAGCAAAATGGAGTGGCAGAAAGGAGGAATAGGAAAATTGTTGAAGCTGCAAGGTCCATGTTAAATGAAGCGCATTTACCTAATTATCTATGGGCTAAGGCTATATCTACAGCCACTTACTTGATTAACATGCTGCCTTCAAAATCCCTTGATGGGATGACTCAATATGAGGCTTGGAATGGAAGAAGACCAAGCTTAGATCATTGTAAAATTTTTGGATGTAATGCTTTTGCTCATGTTCCTTCACAAGTTCGAGGCAAGATGGATCCAAAGGCAGAAAGGTGTGTATTTATTGGATACGACAACAATCAAAAGGGCTACAGGTTATACAACCCTACCAACAAAGGATTCTTGGTAAGCAGAGATGAAGTTTTTGATGAAAACAATTCATGGTATGAAGATTCATGCAGGAAGGTCAATTTACCATATGATCTTGAAGAAGATTTTCGAAAGCTTGGTAGAGAACAACCAAAGATTGAAGAACAAGACACCTCGGAGGATGATGAAGAATCTCAGATGGAAAAGATCAAAGCATAAAAGTCTAAAGGTAAAGCAAAATTCTAGGAACTTGGACATGAGGCAGAATCATCACATCATGGCCCAAGAAGATCTATAAGGGGAAATAAAAAACTAGAAAGGTATGGGTTTGATACCTCATTAGTAACTAAACATTCTATCTACATAGCATAGGACATAAACCAAGAGGATCCATCATCATTTGAAGAGGCCAAACAAAAAACTGAATGGAAGCATGCAATGAAGGAAGAGATTGAAGCACTTGAGGAAAACAACACTTGGGATTTGGTGCCCAAGACTTCATCCATGAAGGTAATAGGCTCAAGATGGGTCTATAAACTCAAGCAAAATTCTGATGGTGTTATCCTCATTAGAACTCGAATGATCTAAATCATCATGTGAAACCTATAAAGGCTAAGAAATTGCCTCATTTTGACAAACACTTAAATGTCCATTTATAAAAAGAGGCAACAAAGTTTGATAGACATCTTTGGAGCCAACTAATGTCTCCTTACTACATGAAAGTAAAGGCTCAATTGCATCTTCCACAAAAATAACATCATGGCTAACCAAAATGAGTTTAGTCTATGGATGATATAGATAATAGCCTTTGCTTTCAAAATTGTACCCAACAAAAATACATTTCACTACTTTATCATCCAATTTCTTGTGTTGTTGTTCATGCACTAATGCATATGCCAAAAAACCAGAGACACACAAATGAGAAACAAATGGCTTGTGTTGACACTCAAGGTCAAGCAAGGTGTGCGAACACATCAAAGAAGTGGACACACAAGAAGAGGGAGCATGTAGGGAGCTCCAAGAACTATCTGTCAAATTTTCAAAAGACATCCCTATAAAAACAATGATTTTGATCACTAAAAACCATTGTAAATATTCTTGCAACTCCATTTTGTTCAATCTGAGGAGTGCTCAAGCTTGAGGAGAATTAGAAGTACCCATGTATCACTCTTCATAATTTTTTGATTTTGTTTGAGCCCTTAAATAAGCCATGGAACCTCATTTCTAACTAGGCCAGACACTAAGTCTGGATAGGGCCAAAACTAGTCAGAAAACTATAAAAAGAGCTAGAGAGCTCATTTTTGAGGTTAGCTTGTTAGAGATTGGAGCTTTTATAAGAGATTTCTTGAGTATTAGAAAGCTTTCCATTGTTCCTCTCTTTGTTCTTACCTTGAGTGCATGTGTGTCTGCATGCTTGTGTGCTTCTCACTCACACACTTGTCCCTTCACTTGCTCATGGTCTTCATACCAGTCCTCACATCTCTGCGGATTAACATTTATGAGGTGGATCTCTTCACATTGGTAGTTACCATTGTGCTAGAGTGACACCAAATTTGGTGCCAGTGTTGGGGGGAGAGCTTTGAGGAAGATGGTAAGATGTAGATTTGTGATGTTGAAAGGTGAAAATAGTCTTTTTTTGTTCAATTTCTGATTTTTTTCTCCATATTCATCATCAACATCATCACCATCTTCTCCCATCTTCATCTTCGTAGCAAGTTTGTTTTTATTATATATTCCCCACATTTACACCTCGTTTTTCTTTTTTTGGCTATGCGAGGATCCTAGAGAGGGTGTAGAGTTAAAACGTGGAGGCAAAAATGAGATTTGCACTCTCAAAACACCAGAAATTTGATTGATAATCAGGCGGCATGAGACAACCTATGATAAGTATTGTGAATGCGATATCGCAGGTTTGGAGAGAGATTTTGCATCCATAAGCACATAAGGGTGACAAGGAGGGCACCTAGATTTTGCATCCATAAGCACATAAGGGTGACAAGGAGGGCACCTAGTGCACATATTTACAAAAATTCATGAATTGGTCTTCAAAAAGTCCAAGCATCATGACCGGTTGAGTTCAGGTATCACGATACCAAAATTCCCATGTGTCATGATATTTGGCGTGTATCCTGTATCGTCTCCCTGTGTATCGTGATACCTCACACGTATCGTGTATCGTCGGGTTGAGAGTCATTGGGATGTGTATCGCCGACATTGCTTAAGTATCATGTATCGTGCTTAAGACAAGTATTGTATTGTGGGGTCCAGTATCGTGTATCATGATCAAGTCCAAGTATCATGTATCATGTGTCCTCAAGTATCGTATTGTGAAAAATCTGGTATCATGTATCATTATACACTCGAGTATCATGTATCGTGTTGGAACTAGGGATTGTATCATGAGGATAAGTATCATGGATCATTGCACAAGCTTGTATTGTGTATCATGGTGATATCAAGTATCGTATCGTGAAATTCTAAGTATCGCAAACCTCAAGTATTGTATTGTGACCAAGTATTGTGTATCGATTGCTCTAAAGTATCCTGTATTACACAAGGCATTGGTATCGTGTATCGTGCAATTTTGGAGTTAATTTGGGTAGTTCTTTCAAGCAATTGAGGTGTCTTGGATCCCCAGAGAGATCCTGTTTGCCTTTTTTGACCCCCACGAGCTTGATTTGACATAACTTTTTCATCCAACATCTGTTTTTTGAGCTTTAGAGTGCATTGGAAAGATCTAAAGGATTTTGAGTAATACAAAGGGAAAAATTGGGAATATTAGACAAGGCTTATGAACCTTAGATCAGGTAGACACCTAGGAAGAAATAAGCAAACCATTAGATCTTCTGAGGCTAGTGTCAACCATAGAGCTAGGTCATGGGCACAACAACTTAGTGGTTATCCCTACGTGCTAAGTTCCTAAACAAGTGATTCAAAAATTTCCTTTAGCATGGAGAGACCCACATGTAGCTCTGGAACTATCTATTTATAGATAGCAAAATTCCCTATAAAAAGGACCAATCAATTAGGTGCTCACATCTATGAGGATGCTATGAGGTGATCAGTTGTCCAAATCAAAAATCCCAATCAATCCTTTGGACTTGAACACCCAGTGGTTAAATTCAAAGAGAGTTCTTATATTGACAAGCAAGGAACCATGTATGTCGTTACCAGCTTCCCAGACAGGACAGACCAATTCAGAAATGTCATTCCTGAGAATGAGATAAGAGACCTAGAGCACGGAGACCTAGAGCAAGGAGACCTATGACAAGAACCCAAGAGCCCTTGCCGTGAATCTATCTTGACCAGAGTAATTACTCCAAAGTGGATTCCCCAAGCCAAAAAAAGCATAGAACTATTCTTAAATAGCGAAACAGAGGAAGTCTTTTGGTGATTCAAGCTAGATGAACTTAGCAAAATAGGTGGAGTTACCATTTATGAGTTCAAAGATCCTGAGATACCAGGTAAAGTTGTCTATCTGGATAACACATCGAAGAGAATGTTATTGGTAATAGAGCGTGGAAGGCATGCATAAACTTGGCAAGGCAAATTGATTTTCCCTCCACCAAGGTCTAATGTTTCCCATGGCCTCCAAGGAGCATGATCATGCAAGGCTCATGAAACCCAAAGGGAAAGAAATAGAGAGAGACCTGAGGTAAGCTTTGCACACACTGTGGACAGAGATAGATTAGAACTAGAAAGTAAAAGGCTTGAAAGGGAGATACATAGAGCACATAGGCATCAAATAGATGAACATGATTATCCATTACCTAGACCCCGAGAGTACTCAAGAACCCTTAGAACCTCTCAAGTGGTCAAGACAATGAAAAACTACTATGATGGGTCAGGAGATCCATATGATCATGTGGTTGAGTTCAAACAAGTGTTAAGAGCTTAACAGGTCGAGGACTTGCTCCCCCAGTTCAAGGCATTTGGTTTGACCCTTAAGGGTACTGCGTTACCTTGGTTTCAACCCCTAAATAATCACAATTAACGAGATATAGGTCAATTGCTAAAAGCATTCATCGTAGAATTTTCAAAGAGTGGCATCAGGCATAATACATCATCCTTGATCCACAGCTTTAAGCAGACACCCCAAGAAACACTTCGGCTAGCTGGATACTCATTGAAACAATACGTGGAAAGATGTCCCACACCTGAGTTATCAACATAAGCAAAACACGTTTCCCCATTTTTAGATGGATTTCTAAGTGGGAAACTTAGATCATATGTATATCTCAAGGAGCCAATCACACTAGATCAACACTTGAGAATGTGTATTGACATAGAAGACAACTTGGGTGAGAAGTTAGAATTGTCCAAGCTCTATAAAGGTTTTGATAGTTCTACTAGTCAGACTTCCAAACCATCCACTGAGATTGATGAGATAGTTGAGTAGGTTGCAAGGAGGCTAGGAGTTGAAAATAGACAAACACCAAGGGTCACCTCATTGAAACGATGTTATATTTGTGTAGGTGACCACATGGTTAACACATGTCCATTGCAAAACTAGAACATGAGAGAACCAAATGCTCCATATTGCATTATTGAGAGAAAATACACAAACCATACAACTCAAGCTTGTCCCTACAGTAGGCAGGTTGTTAGAAAAACTTATCACGAACCTTACCAATAGGGTAGGTATCAGAACCAATACCAAGAGCCGAATTACAAGCCACAACAATATATCAACCTCAATACCATTAGCAATATTAGGCACCATATAGGCCACAACTGGTCCTAGGAAACCAACTACCACCTCCTGCAAATGTCATCCAAGTTAAATATGCAATCGTGGAGGAGAACCTGAATAAAGCATTGGTGCCATTGATCCCTTTGGTCACAGAAAATGACCCTCATGCTCAAAGTTCTGACTACACCCATGAAGACAGTCCACAAGCTTATTACACAGAGTCCCCCAAGCATACTGAGACTTACCTATATCAATATGAGGCAATACCTATGGAACCAAATTGGGAGCCAAAATACTCCAATGTCATGTATACGAATCCTAACCCCTCACCCCGATGGAGAAAAATGATACCACAAGCCCCTAGAGGACCATGTTTTAGATGTTAGGGTGACCATTTCATTCATGAATGTCCCCACCCACTGGCTCCAGAACAAGGACAATACAAGGTTTTTGTCCTAAGTACAACAAGTAACATCTCTCGAGAGATTGTCTAAGGAACCCCTCTAGTGCACCCAAGGTTACACCCATTAATGTGGTAGGCTTAGTGGTGGATTCAAGTTCAAGTAGCATTAACATGGCTCCTATACAAGCACTCAATAGGGCACAAGCCTTAAAATAGGCTAAACCAGCTGAACAATTAGAGTATAGTGAATCAGGAGAGCCTAGTAAGAGGAAAACAAGACCATGGAAGGATACTAAGAAGAAGGCCAATCATAAATCGTCTAGAAAGTTATATGAACTAGCAAAAATCCCCAAAAATGCAAAAATAAAACTAGCAAACATTGCATCTGAAAACCCCTCACATGCCACAACTCCATCCACTCCACTTCATCCCACCCCACCACTCATTGTAAATAGACCACAACCAGGGTTTGTTGTTACAGATCAAACCCCAGAAGGCTTGGACATGATGTTCAAGGCCTACGAGGCTTGACTTCAAGACAGGCCAATAGATGCAAACCTAGACAAGAGTTACCCTAGACCAGATTTAGAGATTGAACGGACAAAAATTAGCATGAAAATGGTACAACTAGCTCAAGCTATGCTTGAGGTCAATCAATTGTTCAATCAGACAAATTTTGTTGAATCCCGTTTGCATTTCTAGGCTTTATTAGAAAGAGTAGAGTAGTTTGTAAACAAGTCAAAGGTTTCTTCACCTTCACAAGCCCAACCAGTTGTTGCAAGAGAAAGCTCACCACCAACGAAAGTTTATATTCCTGAATCCATGGATGATGGAACACCTCTTCAATTCAACAGTACTCCCAAGAGTTCTTGCAGGAAATACAAGAAGAGAAATGGGCCAAGGAGAAGGGTAATCCCCTCCTATTCCTAAAATTGATGATCTTCATGATCAATTTCCCCAAGACATTCCATCTATTTACGGAGACTTGGCAGAGCAACAAGAAGGGAAAAGATTATATTTTGAATCTAATTCTTTACAAGAATTTCCACAATTCATAGGTCCATGGGAATCTGAATCTCTTCAGATCAGAGCTCCCACAATACAAGTATAAATGAAGACTCAGTGGTTCCAAGAAACAGTGAAGTTGTGAAGAATACTAAGGTGTAGTGTCATCTCACCTTAGAGGAGCTACTCAAAGTAAAACCTGAGTTGTGGAAACATGTGGCGGATCAAGTTTGAGAACTTGGTTTGAATATGTCTAAAGGAGGCTCTAAGCAAAAAGTCCTAGAGATACCTCTAGACAAAATGGGACATATGAGTGAAGGTGAAGAAGGTAATACTTATCTTCCAATAAGCTACCAAGGTTACACAACCAAAGGTATGTTAGATTCAGGTGTTGGTGTTGCGATTGCGACCACCTCCTTGTGGAAGCAATGGGACAAACCTATATTAAGGCCAACTAGAATGAAGCTTCAAATGGCCGATGGCCATATTGAAAGACCTCTAGGATTGCTAGAAGGGATAACTCTAACCATTTCTAGTGTAGAATTTCAACATACCTTTGCTATATGTGACTTTGGCAAAAATAATGTCTATGAACTGATCCTAGGAAGACCCTTCCTACAATAGTTGCAGATAGTATAGGATTGGGGAACCAACTCCTTGTACTTACAACACTTCAGAACCAAGGTGAATATGAAAGATTATACCTTCAGAGATGTAACACCCCTATAGTGGAATCCTATCCGCAAAGCCCAAGAAGATTCAATCTCTTGCATTCTAAAAGTTCTTCTAATCAATCCAAGATGCATGAAGATACTCACTTGTAGATGTGCAAGATTGTAGAGGAAGAGGAAAGATGCCTAAAAGCAAGAGAAGAAGGAACTTCTTAAGGAGCGAGGCTAGTTAGAGATCAAACCTACACATCGATGATCTTTCCAAATGAGAAATTTGAGCCTCCTGGTTTGGGTAGAAATCTTAGCCACCATGGACATCGCTGTTAATGACGAATAGTGGACGCTTCATTGTGATGACAAGGGCAATGATATCTTTGTGTTCATGTGTGAATCCTTGCTAGAGGAGTGTGATTCTAATGAGGTCATAGAAGAAGAAGAGGATGATGATGATCTAGAGTCCATTGTGATGGATAGTTGCTTTGACATAGAGGAGCACTATCTAGAAAATGTAGGAGTACTTACGAAAAAGAAGAACCTCTCCCAAGCATTAAAACGATAAATTCAAGAGAGAGAAGTGAAGGTAGTCAAAAGAAAAGAAAAGAAAAGCAATGAAACAAGTAGAGGAGGGATCATTGTTCGAAGTACGAGAGAATTTCACGAAATATGAAGTTGAAGATCGGAAAATTTTGGTACAAATTGCAAAGAGAGAGGCCATCATAGGAGAAGCACACAATAATAAAGAAAAAACCAAAAAAATTATAGTAACCATTCAAGGGAACGAAGAGTGATGTACGTACATAGGAGAAGAACTAAGTGAAGAAGAAGAAGAAGTAGAGCTTGTTGGAGCAAATCTATGACAAGCCTAAGTATTGACTTGAGTCCCACAAAGTCATAGAAGAAGCCTTAAAATGAAGACAATGTAAAGTTCACTTGTGAACTACCTCTTGTAACTTTTGAAGACTTTACTTAATGTAAAAGTGAAAGAATCTTAAGTGGTTGAGTCCTATTGATCAAAAAGGGAAAGAGGAGCCACGAATTCATGATTTGTGGTAGATAGAGAATCAAATCAATCAATAATTGATTGGAGAGTGATTGAGGTAAGTTACCCTCCCAAGATCAACTATAAATACATGGTAGTCTTACTCGTGGCTATATGAAGACCTCCAAGAGCTGAGCTTTATGCCATATCAAGGTGTGATTCCAAGGCACACATATGTATCAGTAAGTCCATTGTATTCTACAATCAATATACTTTCATTTTCATGATCATTTGAGTTCATATTTCCATGTTCTTGTGAAGTGTACTACTCACTGCCATATCTCTCAGTTTTCTCAATCAGATTGCAGAGATGGTTTCTCTCAGCTTGGTACATTATTTTCAGTGATTTAACTTGGTAAAGCTAGCTCTATAAGTCTACTATATGCTCACCAATTTTAATTTCATTTGGGTGTTTCAATATTCAGTTATGTTCAGTTGAAGTAAACCTTGTCTGTTCATTTTCACTTCTGTGTCAGGTACCCGACTTTTTTTACTCATCTTGTCAGAGCTGTTTTGCAGTGTATGTTTACCCAAATTCAATGATTTAAAGCTTTATGGATTTAACATACTGTCTACTATAAGCATACAAATTTTCATAATCATTGTATTCTTAAATCTTGAGTTATTTTCACTTTTCTGCTCACTAGTCTCATTACTGTAGCAGCCCGTGAAAATCGGCATGATGTCATCACTTGTTAAACATCACTCTCAGTGTGTGTTTCATTATCTTTTATGAGATTACTCTTGAAAGTTAGCTCTTTAAGTTAGCTAGACTTCCCCAAGAGGAATTAAGCTGATTGCTACTCTGCTAAGAGAATTATGCAAAACACTGGACATGTGTATGAACCAAAATAGCAAGTTCTTCACCTTTGAGCTAACTCCAACTTATCTGTTTTGATCTATCTTTTTGAGAGTGATCTTCCAAGGTACATAGGGTGTCTAATACATCCATTGGAAAGCTAAAAGGGATCACCACATACTCCTGGAGTTCGTTTGGCTGGTGTAGATCAAGGATTTTGCAACACCTCTTCATCTTCAAGCACATACCTATCCATCTCTTCACAGTGGTATTAGAGCAAGGTTGGACAACATGGCAGATGGATTTCCTTCATCAATTAACAAATTGGATAGAGGTAACTACTCAGCTTGGTCATTAAGAATGGAAGATTATCTCCAAGGTAGAAGTTTATATGGTTATGTGGCTAGAGATGAAGTTATGCCAAGTTTCAGGAACAAAAGTCAACCAACACAAGAAGAGCAAGAAAGATTGAGCACATGGTGCTCCAAGGATGCACTTGCAAGGTCTTATCTCCTCAACTCTATCTCAGATTTTTTGCTGCCTCACATTAGAAGTTGTAAGACATCTCAAGAAGTGTGGGATGCACTTGAAGCCTTCTTCTCTTCAAGTACCAAAGCTAGGAAGCATCAATTATGGTTGGATTTAACAACTCTCAAGAAAGCTCCCAAACAAAATGTGACTGATTTTGTCACAAAGCTCAAGGACATAGCAAATCAGTTGGGAAGCATTGGAGAGGTAATAGATGAAGAGCAAATTGTAAGGCAGGTCATCAATGGCTTGAAGGCAGATGACAAGTGGAAAGCATTCACCACAGCTATGGATTTGTACATGGACATGCATGTACCTGATTTCAATACACTCATTGGACAACTACTTACTCAAGAGGCAAAGCTTATCAAAAATGGAGAAAGCTCTAAAGATAATCAATCTTCAGCTTTATACATTGATAAAAGCAAGTCCAAAGATAAAAAAGGAAAGGCAAAGAAAGTGGATGATGAAGCAGGAACATATCAAGCTAACTATGTAGGTAGAGGAAGACATGGCAAAGGTACATGAAGAGGAGGTAGACAAGGCAGGGGGAGATCCCAAGACTCCAACTCATGTTCTATTTGTGGATTAACTAATCATACAAGTGAAAATTTCTTTCGGAATTCCAGGAATCAAAGAGGCAGAGGATACAATAGAGGAAGTTATGGCTACTCAAGAGGAAGGTTCAACAATTATCATGGCAGCTACAACAACTACAATCATTCAAACTATCAAGGAGGCTACAAAGGAAGGAGAGACTTCAATAACTACAGAGAAGACTCAAACAAAGAGGATTCATTATTGATCATGATCATGGCTATGCCACAAGGTAAATCTGACGAGCATGTTTTCTACATAGATTCAGGTTGTTCAAATCATGTGGCAGGAAATGTGGCACTCCTATCAGATTTAGAAGATCTAAGCATGAGGTACAAACATGAGATGACACAAGACATCCTGTGGAGAAAATAGGCAATGTCAAAGCACCTGATGGAAACATCAACCTACTTAGTAAGGTACTCCATGTCCCTACCATTACAAAGAATTTGATAAGTGTTGGGCAAATATTAGAGAAAGGGTTCCAATTCAGGTTCACAAAAGTAGGAGCATTTGTTGAACATCCAAGTCAAGGATTCAAAAGAATTGCAAAAGGTGAAAAGACAGGTAGATTGTTCACATTTGAATTACAAGACACTAGAAACATTGATCCCTTTAATTATGGTAGTTAGACACTCACAAAATTGGAAGTATGGCACAAAAGGTTAGCACATATTGGTGAAAGGTCATTAAAGAAAATTTGCAGGGACCAAAGTGTACTTGGACTCCCTAACTTGTCAAAACAACATATGATTTATAAGTGTAGTGCATATCAATTTGGAAAGTCTCACAGGTTACCATTCATGAAGAAAGGTTATATGCATGGAGATCTCTTGGAGTTGGTTCATACAGATGTATGGGGACCTAGAAAGGAAGCTTCAATATCTGGATCAAGGTATTATGTCTCCTTTATTGATGATTGCAGCAGATGGACTATCCTATTCTTTATGAAACACAAAGATGAAGTTTTTTCATGTTTCAAAAGATATTTGGCTCTTGTGGAGAATCAAACAGATAAATCACTAAAAAGGCTAAGGTCAGATGGAGGGGGAGAATACTTCTCCCATGAGTTGCATTCTTTTCTTCAAGAAAGAGGAATCAAAAGAGAGGCAACTACAAGGTACACTCCTGAGAAAAATGGAGTGGCAAAAAGGAGGAATAGGACAATTGTTGAAGCTGCAAGGTCCATGCTAAATGAAAAGCACTTGCCTAATTATCTATGGGCTGAGGTTGTAGCTACAACCAGTTACTTGATTGACAGGTTGCCTTCAAAATCCCTTGATGGGATGACTCCATATGAGGCTTGGAATGGAAGAAGACCAAGCTTAGATCATTGTAAATTTTTGGATGTATTGCTTTTGCTCATGTTCCTTCACAGGTTAGAGGCAAGATGGACCCAAAGGCAGAAAGGTGTGTATTTATTGGATATGACAACAATCAAAAGGGTTACAGGTTATACAACCCTACCAACAAAGGATTCTTGGTAAGCAGAGATGTACTTTTTGATGAGAAAAATTCATGGTATGAAGATTCATGCAGGAAGGTCAAATGGCCATATGACCTTGAAGAAGATTTCCCAAAGCTTGGCAGAGAGCATCAACCGAAGATTGAAGAACAAGATACTTTAGAAGATGATGAAGAAAATCAGATGGAAAAAATCAAAGCATGGAAGTCTAAAGGTAAAGCAAAATTGTAGGAACTTGGACATGAGGCAGAATCATCACAACATGGCTTAAGAAGATCTATAAGGGAATGAAAAAAACCAGAAAGGTATGGGTTTGACACCTCATTAGTAACTAAACATTCTATCTACATAGCATAGGATATAAACCAAGAGGAGCCATCATCATTTGAATAGGCCAAAGCAAAAACAGAATGGAAGCATGCAATGAAGGAAGAGCTTGAAGCACTTGAGGAAAACAAAACTTGGGATTTGGTTCCCAAGACTTCATCCATGAAGGTAATAGGCTAAAGATGGGTCTATAAACTCAAGAAGAATTCTGATGGTTCCATTAACAGGTATAACGCAAGGCTTGTGGAAAAAGGCTTTCCACAAACTCAGGGAATTGATTATGAGGAGACCTCTCCTGTGGCAAACATGCCTACTATTAGGGTTTTGCTTTGTATTGCCTCTTCCAAGAATTGGAAGATACTTCAACTAGATGTAAAGAATGCATTCTTGAATGTTTGAATAAGAGAAGAGGTATATATGGCACAACCACCTGGTTTTGAGAATCAAGTTTATCCTGATTATGTGTGTAAACTTAACAAAGCATTGTATTGTCTCAAGCAAGCTCCAAGAGCTTGGAATTTCAGGATTGTTTCATTCTTGCAGGACAAAGACTTTCAACCAAGCAAGGCAGATCCTTCACTCTTTATTAAAAAGAGTAATTCTGAGATCATCTACCTATGTGTATATGTAGATGATATTATATTGACAGGAAATGATACAGATGGTATGAAGAAGATCAAAGATCAGATGAGAGAAGAGTTCAAGATAAGTGATTTGGGTTCACTTACGTGTTTCCTAAGTTTGGAAGTTGTCTACAAAGATCATGGTTTGTTTCTCACTCAAAGAAAGTACATTAAGGACATGTTGGCAAAATTCAAGATGCAAGATTGTAAGATTGCAGGTACTCCAATGGAGGTCAATCACAAATTGAGCTCACATGAAGGTGAACTCATAGAGGACATCACATCATATCAAAGTCTAGTGGGTAGTCTCAACTATGCCACATTGACAAGAGTAGATATATTTTACAGTGTGAGTGTGCTAAGTCAATTTATGCACACACCAAGGACACCACACATGGATGCTACCAAAAGGATTCTCAAGTATCTCAAAGGAACCATAAATGAAGGACTTTATTATCCTTATGTATCGGATTTAGGTTTGAAGCTATTTTTTGATGCAGATTGGGCTAGCTCCAAGGAAGATAGAAGGAGCACTTCAGGCTATCTTACCTTTGCAGGTTCAAAGCTTATTTCATGGTCATCCAAGAAGCAACCCATTATTGCTCTCTCTTCTACTGAAGCTGAATATAGAGGTCTTTCCATTGCTACACAAGAAGCTATATGGATGAAGACATTATTCAAAGATCTTGGATTGGAGTTTGGAACTCCAACTGTTTATGGTGACAATATTAGTTCTATTCATTTGGTTGCTAATCCTATTTTTCATGCAAGGACTAAACATATTGAAGTTCATTATCACTATGTCAAAGAGAGAAGGTTCTAAGCAAAGACATTCAAATATCATATGTGTCCACTCATCAACAATGTGCAGATATTCTAACCAAAGCATTGGATGGTACAAAGCTCTGCAAGTTCAAAGCCATGATTGGTTTGTAGGTAATCTTGGAAGATTGAAGACCTCAAGCATACTTGGCTTGAGGGGGAGCTGTTGGAGCAAATCTATGACAAGCCTAAGTATTGTCTTGAGTCCCACAAAGTCATAGAAGAAGCCTTAAAATGAAGACAATGTATAGTTCACTTGTGAACTACCTCTTGTAACTTTTGAAAACTTTACTTAAGGTAAAAGTGAAAGAATCTTAAGTGGTTGAGTCCACTTGATCAAAAAGGGAAAGAGGAGCCACGAACTCGTGATTTGTGGTAGATAGAGAATCAAATCAATCACTAATTGATTGGAGAGTGATTGAGGGAAGTTAGCCTCCCAAGATCAACTATAAATACATGGTAGTCTTAGTCGTGGCTATGTGAAGACCTCCTAGAGCTGAGCTTTATGCCATATCAAGGTGTGATTCGAAGGCACACATATGTATCAGTAAGTCCATTGTATTGTACAATCAATATACTTTCATTTTCATGATCATTTGAGTTAATATTTCCATGTTCTTGTAAAGTGTACTACTCACTACCATATCTCTCAATTTTCTCAGTCAGATTGCAGAGATGGTTTCTCTGAGCTTGGTGCATCATTTTCAGTGATTTAACTTGGTAAAGCTAGATCTATAAGTCTACTATATGCTCACCAATTTGCATTTCATTCGGATGTTGCAATCTTCAGTTATATTCAGTTGAAGTCAACCTTGTCTGTTCATTTTCACTTCTCTATCAGGTACTCGAGTTTTTTTACTCATCTTGATAGAGCTATTTCTCAGTTTGTGCGTACCCAAATTCAATGACTTAAAGCTTAATGGATTCATCGTACTGTTTAGTATAAGCATACAAATTTGCATAATCATTGGATTCTTAAATCATGCGTTATGCTCATTTTTTTGCTCACTGGTCTCATTAAGGTAGCAGAGCGTGAAAATCCGGATGATGTCATCACTTGTTAAACATCATTCTCAGTGTGTGGTTCATTACTTTTTATGAGATTACTCTTGAAATTTAGCTCTTTAAGTTAACCAGACTTCCCTAAGAGTAATTAAGCTAATTATTGTTGTGCTCAGAGAATTATGCAAAACACTGGACAGGTGTATGAACCAAAATAGCAAGTTCTTCACACAAGTTAAACTATTTGGTAAGACTTCATCAACAAAAATCAATTGTTCCTTAAAATCTTTGATCTTTGTCAAAAAATTGTCCATAGAATCTCCTTCATTCATATGCTCACTCTCCAATTGTTTTCGGATCTAAGCAACATGAGCCTCGTTTCTTGCTTGGTGTAAAGTGGTAAGTGTATCCCAAGTATCCTTTGTTATTTTTCAAGAGAAAATATGAGGGATAATGGCACATTTGACAGACAAGGCTATCAATGCATGTGTATGAGCATCTCTCCCATCCCAACAAAGTTGCTCTACAATAGGTGCAGCAAGAACCGAAGTACAAATAAGAATTTGGAGATTATCATCTTCAAGGCCATCTACATCACCTTTCATAAATGTATTTGTAGGTGTAGTAGGGTGTTTTTCAATAACCCTACACAATATTCCACAACCCTTTTGCGACACATCATATATGCTGATAACAATTAGTACCATCCAAATTGTCCTCAAAAGCCAACATACAGAATACATCATTGCTTTCAACCATGACCACTAACCAAAGTACCCTGACACAAAAAAAAAAGATTGTATCTCAAAAAGTTGAACAAAACCACCCTATCAAGCTGTGCTAAACATATAGTGGACTTTAAGACACGTGTACTAGTGGACCGAAACTAGTATATATGTTTGGCCCAAAAAGATGAAATTGCCTACACAAGGGTTGCAATAGTGCATTCAAAGGCTGAAACGAGATCAAATTAAAATTTTGATGCCACATAACAAAGTTATTTTGAACTCTTAATCATCTTGAGTATGCTCACCAATTTTCGTGCGATTTTGAGACTATGATTAGAGGGGTATTGGAGATACCCTAGGTGAACCGATGACCTACTTTGATACAAACTGTTGGTGTTTGAGGTCTACAGAAGCACATGAACAACACCAAGAAGAAGAAGAATCTTGGAGCACAACATGCAATACTGAATTTATTACCATGTGAATGTACAAAGATAGGTAACCTGTCCTTTCCACACCCATTTTCAAATTGGTCTCCCAACTTTCTAGTTAGAAACCTTGACGGATAAGGTTCTTCAGATGCCAGTTAATGGTCCAAACTTTTGTTGGTTGTGTGTAGAAGTGGAGAGACACACAAGAAGCACACACAAGGAACACAAATGCAACAAGGCACATGGAGAAGATGGATGTCTCGAATAGCTCTCTCTTTTGACGATGTTCATAACTGAAGTAAGAGCTGAATAATATCCCTAAGTACAAAGTGCTACCACATATGAGTGAATCATGTATGTGGTATAACATGGGGAAAAAAACTCTAGCCAACACTAGAGTAAAAATTGCACATGTATAGGGAAAATGTTCACATCAAAGCTACTTGAGGACACATAAGCGTAACAGACCCCCCTAGAGCGAATGATGGGAACACATACGGGGAGTGAAAAATCAATCGCCATAAGGTAATAAACCTAAAGCTTTGCAAAAAGCTTCAAACTTTTCCCATGGAAGAGCTTTGGTGAATATATCTGCCATATTATCTTGTGTAGGTACATATACCAAATCAATATCTTGTGCATGAAGGCACTCTCTCACATAGTGATAATGCACCTCAATATGTTTGGTCGGTGCATGAAACAATGGATTTCGTGTAGTGGCCAATGCATTCTAACTATCAGTGAGAATATGCATAGCAACATCAATCTTCATGCAAAGATCTATCAATAGGCATTTGAGCCATATACACTCCACGTAGCTTTGAAAATTGCCCTATACTCAGCTTCACAACTCAATGTCACCACTCTGGGTTGCTTCTTACTCAACCAAGGTATGTATGAACCTCCAAGGAAAAAGAAATTACCACTAGTGGACACACGAGTATCATTATCACTATCTATAAAAGCATGCAAGAATGGTTGAATCTCTCTTGCATAAAAGAGACCTAAAGATATCTAAACACACATTTCATCACTTGCCAATGCTTAGTGCCAAGGCTATGCATGAATCAACTCAATTGGGAAATTGCATACTATATATATGGCCTTGTATTGCATGCATATGTAAGACATCCCATAGCTTGCTGATAAAGAGAAGTGTCAAATGCATCACTGGAATCCTCAACTAAGAACCTTAATCCTATCTCAACTAGTGTGGAAACTAGTTTGCAATCCTCAAAGTCAAAACATTGAAGTAGTTTTTCAACATACTTTGCTTGATGCATAACAATTCCCCCCTCAAGCAATAAAAAATGGATGCCAAGATAGTAGCTCAAAAGACAAAGATAAGTGACATCAAAAGTATGCTACAAATCAGCATCATTAGAGGAATGAGTGGAAGAGGAATGTTGAGGCTTTGGTTTTCATGAATCCAAAGTTGAACCATACTTGCTTTTCCCTTTTTATGAGATAGCAAGTGCTTGTGTTCCCTCAATCAAACCACTCCTATTCACTCTAGATTGCTCTTCTTGCAAAACAAGAGATGCAACCTCATCAAATGCATACATATTGGGATTTCCTTTTGCAACCAAATGGAGTGTAGTGGCAAAGCTTTGAAAAGATTATGGTAGTCCTTTCAACAATGTAGAGATGGGTGATACATCCAGAGTAATCTCATCTATGTTTGCCAATTGCTCTTTCAAGTCCTTGATGTGTGTCACATACACATTCACATACTCATTTTCAGCCATACATACATCCCCAAGTTGCTTCCTCAAGTATGGAACACGTGCTTCATTACACAAGAGATACAAAGAAGCACGAGTGTCCCATATGTGTCTTGATGTAGAACATGACCGAATGTGTGGAACTATATAAAACTTCACAAAGAGCACAATCAATGCATGAGCTTCAACATCTTTTCCATCCCATCTAAGCTGCTCCTATGTAGGTGTAGAAAGAGTAACCACTGTACTTGAAGAAGAAGCTCCATCTCTGATAGTAGATGAAGAACTTACAGGTCTTCGATCTACATATACCACTATGTTCCAAAGTTGTTTTCCAACAAGAACATGCTTCATCATGTAAGACCACATTGGATAGTTGGTCCCATCAAGCTTATCCTCAGCTTTAAGCATGCCAAAGAAGTCATTGCTACCCCCCATTTCACTAAAGAACAAGAATGTGACAAAATTTTACTTCAATGAATGCTGAAATTTCAGCTCACAAATTGTCACTCTGATGGCTATTCTAATTGCACGAATGGCTTCAAAATGGGGGTAAAACAGCAATGCAACTTGTGGAATTGTTTCTTGGCTATTGAAATTCATTGTTCTATGCTTTGGAGTTGATTTGCAGTGTTAAAAGTGTGCACATGCCGTGATGCCAAAAATTGAAACTTGAGAAGGAGTTGAACCTGCTTTGATACCACTATTGGGTGTGTGTAGAAGTGTGAGAGACACATAAGGATCACAAACATAGCAAGACACATGGAGAAGATAGATGGGCTAGAATAGCTCTCTCTATTGATGATGTTTGAAATTGAAGTAAGAGCTGAATAATATCCCTAAGTACAAAGTACCACCACATATGAGTGAATCACGTATGTGGTAACATGGGGAAAAAACCTCTAGCCATCACTAGAGTAAAAATTTCCCATGTATAGGGAAAAGGATCACATGAAAGCTACCCGAGGAACACATAAGTTTAACAACCTCGATGCTAATGTTCCCCCTGATTTTGTGTATGGTCTTTTCATAATATATATATATATATATATATATATATATATATATATATATATATATATATATATATATATATATATATATATATATATATATATATATATATATATATATATATATATATATATATATATATCATGGAAGGAGTCTAGTTGTGGCTAAGTCATTCAATGCACATAATGATGATTAGCTATTTTGCAATGATGCTCACTCATGTAGACTAGGTGGAGGCTCAAGATTTTTCCATAACTCGGACCATCGATATGGTATCTTACTCGTGGATCAAGAGCACACATCACCCTCAAAGTGAACTTTAGAGCACAAGTCATTATAAGTATCCATAGTCATATGATCACACTTTTTGACTTACTATATAATTTTGACAAGGTTATTGCATTGCCTCAAAAAGATATCTGCTACCCAAAATTAAGAATTAGATCAATTTTAGTGATCTGGACGTGTTAGAAGATTATGTAGCACCTTCCTCCATTGATGATTGAATGGTTCCAAGATAGAGGATTGTTGGAGTATGCAATGATTGACTCGCAATAGTTGGTTGTCCATGCGATGGCTTTTTCATTTCTAGCATAGATTAATGAGAGGATGACTCATGAGGGAGAGCATGTAGCTTTCTTCAATGTGTGCATTAGTGACAAGATAATAATCAATGTTGATGCATCTTATATTGCACAATAATTCAAGCTCAGCAATGAAGGAATTACAACACTGGTAGTTTTGGTATCCAACGAGGAGAGGGAAAAAGTATTCAACAAACCATGTTCATGGGAATACAAGTATGCAAGGCTATTGAATAATTCTCCATTGAAGTTGGGATTGCACTTAGCGACATTGGCACTAAATGTGCAAAGCAAGCAATACGGTGTGTCCCGAATGCTTTATTCGTTGCTATTAGAAGTTGGTGAAGTAGGAGTGCAAGTTAATTGGGTTGAGATCTTCTTCTACAAGATGAAGAAGGAGGTTTGACATCTCTACTGAGTATTGAAGAAGGTGTAGTAGCTTGACACAAAACTAGGAATTTTCTTCTCATTGTTGATTCCAAAAGGACCATTACCAGCAGTATGATGGGTGGAAGAAGTAATGGAGGAGATATTTGAAGTATTCCTATGGTGATGCACCACAGTGTGCTCTCCTTCTCGAGAGCTTCATGACAATATCCTTAGAGTAGAAAACTGAGCTTCGAAGGCTGCACATGGTACTCTGCACAGAAGTTGTAGAATATGCAAAAAAACATAGTACACAGGGAGCACGAAGACAAACTTCTTAGGTCTTACAAATGCGATCAAACTTCTAGTCTATGGTTGACAAGCCAGTATATGTTTTATCAAAGAACATATACAAAAAGTCTTCAGTGGACATTTGTCCTTTCACATAGACCTAACGGTAACAATCTCCCACTAAAGGCCAATATGGCCAAAGTAACTATGGGAGAAAAATAAAGAATGATAAAGAATACTTGAGAGTAAGTATACAAACTATAACTCCCACCTAATGGGCATGTTACACAGTATACAAGTGACTATGTAAGATCATAAATCAAGTAACCCCCATCAAGTGATAGCAGTGTCGAAAGCTATCTTGTGGTAGAGCTTTAGTCAAAGCATCTGCAACATTATCTCGAGTGTGAACATTCTCAAGAATAATGCACTCACTGGCTAAGGAATCTCTAATGAATTGATACCTCACCTCAATTTGCTTGGTCTTTGCATGATTGACCGGATTCTTAGCCGAAGAAATGGCACTCTATTTGTTGTTAACCTTTGGAGTTGTCCTCTCCAATCATTATAGCATAAAAGATTAACTAACACTTCATTAAATTGTCAATCCTGGAAGTATACTAAGACCCCAGCCCCTTCTAGTTAATGGAATCCAAGAATAAGAGGTACCATAGCTGATTTCTGAGAAATTAGTGAAGATGAAGATGGAGAAACTAGGGTTTTGAATATCTTGAGCTATACAATAGCATTTTCAATAATCTTTGTGCCTAAAGTGTGCCATTTTTCCTTACAAATATAAAGTCAGATTTAAAAAATAGTACCTATATCACACAGATGAGACAATCATGATTCTGTAAAAACTGAGAATTTCCACTTCTAACATTGATATCTTGCAACACTTCACTCAATATACTGATAATAACCTCTCTTCATACACTTCACTTAGAAATACACAAGAAAAGCTCACAAATTCCATAGATTTCACAAGAGAAAGACTCAACAAATCAAGAAGATACTCAAGAGAAGTAGCAACACGATTTTCTTGCAAGATGCTCTTCACATTACTAGAATAGCATGAGAATAATACAACAACCTTTACAAAGTAAAAGAAAATATCTTTTATAATTTTTCAAGTGTCCCTTTTCACACTTGAAATTTGGTCCTTATACCTTCTAATCTAAAAATATGCTACTGAAGAGCTTCCAAAAATTCTAAGAAAAATATATATGCTTCTACTATACATGAGGAAGACTCTTCCTCAATTTTACATTATTTGGATAAATACAACTACATGAAAATATCAAATTACAAAGAATTTCCTTCAAAAAAGTACTTCTTCCAACATCCTTCCCCTCCTAGACTTTTTTGGCTCCTGACAAAAAATGGTTCTAACAAAATGTTAGTGTGAATTCACTTATTTCTTCTTCCTTTGATAAACTTGTGATAGCAAATCATGACTTTTTCTCTCTGTGACATTCAAATTTTTCACCATTTCAAATAAAGCTTTTTTTCTCCATTAAACTGCTACTTTTGGTCTCTCTATCCCATCCTTCTTGAGATATTGTGTGTATGCAGCTTCATATGCAGTGAGTCTTGACTCTGTAACTACTAAAAAATTCCCAAAAAAAAATTATTCTCTTTGAAAGAAACCATAATCAAAGGCATCCTCAAAGATTTGAAGGTAATGACTTCCCAAAAATACAATTCTGCTGTAGTATGCCATCAAGCAAATTCTATCTGGAGTTTCACTCAGATCAAAAAGTAAGGCATCTGTAGGTGAATTAAATCCTATATAATTCAGGGTTCTTACTTCTATATCTGTAAAGGTTTCTATACATGCTGCTATAAGTCACATGACTCTAACTACTAATATACAAGCGAGATCAGTTACATCTTTATATGTTGATATAATAGATTCTGCAGTATCAATCATATATTTTTTGGTTGGCCAAGATCCTGCTTTGGGTCCTGCAATCTTTGGAAAATTCAGCCATTTTGTTGGAATTTGTGCTTCATTTCTTCTTTCCCAAAAAACTGACCAATCCCTCCTTCTAGCCACTGGGCAATATGCTAGATTTATCTTTAACTGCAGTGTCCTTGTTGGAATCTAACCACCTATTTCTCCATTTAGGGTTGGCCTTTTCAAATAATTCTTTAGTGACATTAATGTCCTCCTCATACTCCAAATACTTGTTAGGTGGTAAACCAACTCTTGCACTCTGATAATTTTTTACACTTTCCAGAATCATACACAATGGTATTCCAAGACCATCTGCTGCCCAATGATGTTGATCTAGATTTATCCCATTTTCCAAAGAAAATTTTACAATCTGATTTTCATATTCATCATGCATCTTTCTAATGAACTTCATCCTTGACTCTCTATTTGTCAAAAGAATTTGTACAAATTCATCTGAATAATCTTCAATACTCTTTTCTTCTTGTTCATGAAATTCTTGAGGTGGTGAAGTTCTTCTATTATCTTCCACCAATTCTTGCTCCTCTTCTTGCATAGTCACTGCCTGTTCTTCATCCTTTCTTTGTTGGATTTCCATACTTCTCTTTAACTCTGCCACCTCCATCAATAATCTTTGATTCTGAGACACGAACAACTCTTTCTCTGAACTCCATTCACTTTTTTCCTTTTCTATAACCAGGTATATGTTTTTGTATCCTCGCATGGCATTTGCAGCATGCACACTAGCTTGTTTTTCCAATTCCTCAGTTTCTTTGAGCTCTTCTTGTAACCTTTGGATTTCCTTACTCATCTTTTCCATTTCTTCCTGCTCTGTAATACTAGATGTGTGTTATTATTGTGTGTTCTACATGGTCCAATAGTTAACAAAGGCAACAAAGTCATTGGCCACTTGGGAATGCTTTCTATCTTGAACATATATGCATCTAGTAAATCATCATCTAGAGGTGGATTTTGTTCTTTGGTTTGTATCGTAGACAAATGATCTACTCTTAAATGTGTTTTCCCTTGTCTCACAACTACTTCAAACTCAAATTCCATCAACAGTAGGAACCATCTAGCTATCCTACTAGTGTGACAAGGTTTATTCACCAAGTGAAGCAAGGCTTGGTGATCCACAAAAAATTTTTAACTTGTTGACTAAAAGATAATGTCTGTATTTCTTTATAGCAAATATCATTCCAAGTCCTTCCCTCTCAGTGGTTGTATAATCTCTTTCAGCTAAATTCAAATGCCTGCTAACATAAGCAATTAGAAAATCCAATTTACTTCCATCTATAGGCTGTGCCAGATCACATCCTAAGGCAAAATTTGAAGCATCAACATGAACATGAAATATTTGATCCCACTGTGGGGTTTTCAAAATAGGTGCTATCACCAAAAAAGTTTTTAGGGTTTCAAAGGATTGATCACATTTTTGGGTCCACTCAAATTTGTAATTAATGCATACAGAGGTTTTGTAATATCTGCAAACTTGGGCACAGATTTTCTATAATATTCATAGTGTCCCATAAAAGTTTGGAGTTCTTTTACATTGGTTGGCTTTGGTAGGTCCACAATAGCCTTAATTTTTCTCTCATCAGTTGAAATTCCATTCCTAGAAACTATGTGACCTAACATTCTCCCCTCCCTCACAAAGAAAACACATTTCTCAGGATTTAGACATACTCTGTAAGTTCTACATTTCTTGAATATATTCTCCAAGTCCTGCAAGTGATGTTGACTTTTCAATGAAAAAGTATAGAGATCATCAACATAAATTTCCATCATATTTCTAAGAAATTCTTTGAACACATGACACATCAATCTTTGAAAGGTTTTTGGAGCATTGTTTAGTCCAAAAGGCATAACCCTGAATGCATATATTCCCCATTCAGTGGAAAAGGCAGTCTTATGTTGATCTTCTAAGGCAATAGGTGCTTGGTTATATCCGGAAAATACATCCAAAAAAACTATAAACCTCCTTCCTTACAACTCTTTCTAGGAGATGATCAGTTATTGGTAATGGATAGCTATCTCTTATAGTTGCCACATTAACTTTTTTCAAATTAATATACACCTTGAGCTTTCCATTTTTCTTGGGTACCACAACTATAGGAGATATCCACTAAGTGTACTCAATTTCATAAATGAAATTAGCAGCAAGAAATTTATCAATCTCCTCCTTAATTTTGGCAGAGTATTTGTCATTAAATGGATAGTGTCTTTGTTTGCTAGGTTTTGCATCAGGAGTAATAGGGATTTTATGTTCACAAATTTTAGGATCAATTCCTTTCAAGTCTTTGTAACTGTATGCAAGCACATCCCTATAAACCTTAGCCAATTTTATCAATGTTTCCTCCTCCTTATTTGACATGTCATCAGCTATGATAATGTGTCTATCCTCTCCATCTTCTTGAGCAATTACTACTTTCTTAGTTTATTCCTCATTGTCATATGATTCCCCCTTCTTCTTTTCCCTCTTTGGTTTCATTTTTAAAAGTAATCTATCCTCCACTTCATAAGTCTTGAAGTTTGAGGGTACATCAAACTTTTGCTCCTCTTCCTTCATTTTCTTATTCATTTCAGACCTTTGATCTTCAGTAATCTCTTTGTGTACACATTTTCTATAAGTTCTTGAGATTTTGTCCTTATAGCATCTTGAGCATCCACTTCTGTTAGAAATTGTGTTTTGTCAATACTTAAGAGTACAGATTCCCTCAAATTCTCCTCTGACTTTGTTACCCTTATCATTTGTACTCCTATATGGAAAACATCATATCCTTCTTCATCTTCAAATTTGACTCCCACATATTCATCATTGGCCAAATCCATTGTAGAAATAATTTGACTCCAACCATAAGGCTCAAATTCTTCATCATCAAATTTTTGTGGAATGTAGTTCTCATCCTCTAATTTCCTTACCTCTTGAAAATATTTTTTCCTCAGCAACATTCTCTTATGTGCCCTGTTCCTTATAACATTACACCTCCAAATTGATAATTCCCTTTCATTTTGATCTTCACTTCCAGACTCTTCACTCGACTCTTGATTACTCTTGATTCTGATCAACTTTGAACCATGCCTGAGGGGATATATCACAATACTACCCATTTCTTAAGTTTACTTTAGTTACTCTTCCCTGGCTTTGATGATATAGGCAATCTCTACCCCAATCTTGCACAATTTGCATTGGTCTCATAAATGGGCTGCCTAGGATGATTTCATAAGAGGTAGGTTGTGGAAATTCAACTATGGCAAAGGTATGCTCTATCTCTATTCCACATATTTCCACAATCACCTTCTCCCAGATTCCTAGAGGTGCCTCTATATGTCCATTTGCAAGTTGTAATCTCATTTTGGTAGGTATCAGCGCATTCCCTCCCCATTTCTCCCAAGTTTGTTTGGTCATAATTGCCACTCCAGATCCACTATCCAGCATTGCTTTGACATGATGGTTACCAAATTGTAATCTCAAAGTTGAGTTCCCTTCTTCTCCCTCATAGTAACCTCCTATTTTATCAATAGGTATGTACAACAATTCTTCTATTTCGTGTGATTGTGAATCTAGCTAATGTGAACTTATCTCCAAATTCCTCATATTCTGTTGTAGATGAGGGTTCTATTTTACTAACTCTTCCATTGTAGTTTGACATAAAATTGTACAATGTTTGTCCAAATTAAATTGAAGAGTTATTTGTTTTCCCTCTTTCTCTGAGTGCTCTTCCTTATTTGAATGTTCCTTGGATTTCATTGAATTAGACTCCTCAGATATCTTTTTAGAATTATCTGATTTTTCTAACTGGTTTTGTGCCTCTCTAATGATCTGTTTTACACTTTTGCATCCTTTCATCCTCAATATCAGGCATTGGATAAGCTAACAGATGATGTGAAGGGTTTGGTCCATCTTGGATTCTTCCTTTATAGGCTTCTTCAGTGTTTCCAAGCACTTTGAGTTTCTTATATCTCCTTGTTTTTTTGTATTTTGTTGTTGACTAATGTTTGAGTTACTTAAAGTTTCCTCTTCTAGGGTTAGGGTTTTACCAACTCTTATCTTTCTTTCCCATCTCCCTTTTTGTCTATTTTTCTTCTCTTTTGAAGATAGATTTCTCTTGTGGTCCCTAGTGTGTGTTTCTGTTTTGATGCTTTGTTCCTTGGCTTGAGCTCTAGTTATGGCATTTAATGTTACTGGTTCATTGTCACTCAATTCTTATTGTTCCACTATGTTTAATGCTTTTAATGGTATGCTACTAAACGTGTTTTGTTGTTTCTGAGGATTTCTTGGGCAATCTCTTATCAAATGCTCCCTACCACAATCCTTGCAAAAAGCTCCTTCTATTCTTAGTGTTGGAGGCTGTGGACAATCCCTGATGAAATGCTCTCTCCCGCATCTGTAACATGTTATCTTCTGACCTCCTTTGGATTGGGATCTCTGATTGGACATGTAATTATTTGTTATGTACATGAATGTGGCTGTGTCCATTTCTATTCTTCCATTTCCCAAATCTAAGGCTTGTAAATCTAGTTCTCTCATTTCATGTTCCTCCAAATCTTCGTGGTATCCATCAAACAAATGGTAATCCTCCCTGAAAGATTGATCTAGATCTTGGACTTTCCTCCTCTACAGGTGTGTATTTTACTGGTACCACATTTGTAGGTAATGGTGGTTGTTGCCCCAATACAGGTCTAGGTTGTTCTGAAAATCCATTTTCTCTTTGTGGATTGTGTTGATTCATATATTCTCTTTCCCAAACAGGTTGTTTATTATAAAAGCACTCCTCTCTAGTGTGGTTTGTCCATTTTTTCTCTAAAGTGCAATATCTGAGTGTTTTCCTGTCTTGCAAATGTTGAGGTTTATGATATGGACATTGATGTACCAGATGGCTCTCTCCACAATTGTAGCACTTCTTATTGGGTGTCATTCTGGTATTTACCAAATTTGTTTTTGTGCTAACCTCTAGGGCTTTAGCAATAGCTTTTGTTAACTCCTCAGTTGGTGGAATTTTGTCTTCATTTGTTCTTGGTTGATCAAATGCCAACAAATCCTATCCTCTAAATCAATTGCCTCTTTAACACAAGCCCTTAAGTCAGGACATCTCTTGTAGTACACCAGAGTTCTCAATTGCGCTCCTCAATCCTTCTATGAATAGAGACACTTGTCTAGCCATTGAGGGTACCTCATCCTTTGGGCATCTGTCAATGTATTGCTTGAATCTCCTAGCAGCTTCTCTCACATTTTCATCCTTTTGTTGCTTAAAGCTATGTATCAATGTATTTGTACTATGTTTGATTCCAGTCTTGGAAAATTCTCCTATGAAGGCTTCAAGAAATGGCTCCATATGAGGGTACATTTCTTTTCTCAATGGAATGAACCAAGATAATGCACGTCCAGTTAGGGTTAGACCAAAGGCTGCAAGTTGGACTTTGTAGTCCTCTACTTCTTCTGCCCTAATCAATTGTCTGAATTCTATAGCATGAGAATGAGGATCTGAATACCCTTCATACTGATTTTTCATGGATTTAGCTACTTGATAAGGTCTAAGAATTCTCCCATGGTTTTGCCACGGTTGTCTCCTTCTAATGGGAAAATCACATATTTCATCTACTTCTCTTTCAAAAGGATTTGGAGAAGTGTGTGATCTCCTTCCTTTTTGTGGTTCAATAGGAGTCTGATTTCCACTAGGCCTAGGTATGTCTGTTTGCCCTAGGTCTTGACCCCAAGGTCTCTTATCTACACATTGACCTAAATCATTAGAGTTTTCAGGATCTTGTGCAAATATGTAGACACATCCTTATCTATCCTCATATCTTCCATCCCTGAATTGTGCCACTTTCATTAAGTTCAGAGGATTTTCTAAGTTTCTCAACCTAATGAGAGACTTATGCATGCCATCTTGATACACATAGGCTCCAAACCTATCTGTATACATGTATTTGAGGATATTTCTAAAATCACTTGTAGCTTGAGTTTCATTTGTCTCATTTAGATTTTCCATGTTAGTTGTCTCTTCCAATTCCCCTTCCTGAGAATCACTTAGTTGTATATTATCTCCTAATGACACTTGTGTATGAAGTGTAGAGAGCTTGGTGCCGGATCTCAAAATCATCCACTTATATAGATTTGATTTCCTCAATAGTTGCAATTTGGCATTGTATTTAGATTTGTGTTTAAATTCACATTTTCCAATTGAAAATCGTGATTCTAAACCCAAAACTGTATTTTCTCAGTTGAAGCTTACAACTCACAATTTAATAGGACTCTATATATTCCTAATTTTGGTTTTCCTAAAGATTTATGCAAAATAACAATCTTTTGCTAAAATCGTGATTTCCACGATTTTCAATCGTGTTTTTACACGATTCTGATCAAAATGTGAAGATTTTGGTTTAGTGTTCAATTAGTATCACTTTTTATAATTAAAATCATGTTATCTCCCAATTTCTCACAAATTTTTGATGAAAATCGTGTTTTTCACAATTTTGGTTAAAAATTATGTTTTTCACGATTTTGGTTGAAAATCGTGTTTTTCACGATTTTGGAGCAAAATCGTGTTTTTTCACGATTTTGGTTGAAAATCATATTTTTCATGATTTCGATGCAAAATCGTGTTTTTTCACGATTCTGGTTGAAAATCGTGTTTTTCACGATTTTGGATCAAAATCGTGTTTTTTCATGATTTTGGTTGAAAATCGTGTTTTTCACGATTTTGACTCAAAATCATGTTTTTTCAAGATTTTGGTTGAAATTCATGTTTTTCACGATTTTGTGATTCCCAGACAATTGTGATTGCTCGCAATCGCTAAAAACACGATTTTTCTAATGAAAATCGCATTCTAGAAATCATGATTTTTAGTGTTTGCACAGAATCGCGATTTTGTTTAGATTTTGAAGAAAAAAAATAAGTTCTAATTTTCTTGATAGAAGGTTTTGAGTGCCTAGCTATTTTATTGCCATGCAATCAAGAAAATATTGAAAACTTTGAAAAAAGTTAGGAAAATCATAAAAATAGAAAAGCGTGATTTTTATATTTCCTTATTTCTACTGATTTTTCCAAAAACAAAACACGACTTTGAAGATTTATCAATAAAAATAAAATGTACCATCAATACCTTGCTTGTTGGCTTGAAAAAATGATATGAAGTTGCTGGCTGCTGAGAATCCCGACTCTGCTCACCTTCTCTCTCTAGTTCTCTCTCACTCTCTCTCACAATGCTTTTCTAAATTGGATTTTGTGCTTTTCTAGACCTCAAAGAATCACGATTGTGAGTGATTTTTTTTTTTAAATCTAATTCCAAATTTGATGACTCCTCCCATGCAAAATCATGACTTTACCTATGATATTCCATCCTTAAAAACTATCATTTGCTTGCTTCCCCCTAGATGAAAATCGTGATTTTATGCCAAAAACTCAGATTTTAATGTTCTTATGCTCAAGGCTTACTCAATTTTAGTTCCTCTCTATTGTACCACTTATAAAACCTTTACTAGCTTACTTGGATGCCCAAAAACACAAATGAAGCAAATTCACCATCTTATTGAAAATCGTGACTCTGAGATGAAAATCGTGTTTTCTGGAAGTCCTTAGAAATTGATTTTTTTTTACTCCTCTTCTCACTTGATCTTTTCAAATGTTCTTCAGTCATCCCAAACCAATTGTCACCTGTAATTTATCAAAACTCAACCATTCAAAAGAGATTGAAATTGAAAAAAGAAACAACTATTTTGACTTTTTCTTGGGATATTTTGATTTTTCTTTGTATTTTTCCTCAAATTATTCTCATCCACTACTCAACACATACCTCATACATCACTTCATAAAAAAAAGAAACTTTTTTGTAGTTTTTTCAAATTTTTATGATTTTTTTAGTAATTTTTACCCTAAATCAAGGAAAACACTTCACCGAGGGTTTTCTTTTCTTGAAGATTCCCTGATCTTCTTTGAAATATGATTGGTTGCACACACTATAGTTTCAATATCATCATGGAAATAGGGTGTCTTAAGAAAATATGTGTCAGTAAGTACAACTATCAATCTATGCAAAGATAAGCTCAATATCCTCCCTTCAAATGACTAAAACCATCTCTCTAAAAGACAAATAATTCACCTAGAACAAGCAAAATGGAACAATGGAATCCAAGAATAAGAGGTACCATAGCTGATTTTTGAAAAATTAGTGAAGATGAAGATGGAGAAACTAGGGTTTTGAATATCTTGAGCTATACAATAGAATTTTCAATAATCTTTGTGCCTAAAGTGTGCCATTTTTCTTGTAGATTAGAAATATAAAGTCAGATATCAAAAACAATACCTGTATCACACAGATGAGACAATCCCGATTCTATAAAAACTGAGATTTTCCACTTCCAGCATTGGTCTCTTGCAACACTTCACTCAATATACTGATAATAACCTCTCTTCGTACACTTCACTCATAGCTACACAAGAAAAGCTCACAAATTCCATAGATTTGACAAGAGAAATACTCAACAAATCAAGAAGATACTCAAGAGAAGTAGCAACATGATTTTCTTGCAAGATGCTCTTCACATTACTAGAATAGCATGAGAATAATACAACCAACCTTTACAAAGTAGAAGAAAATATATTTTATACTTTTTCAAGTGTCCCTTTTCACACTTGAAATTTGGTCCTTCTACATTCTAATCTAAAAATATGCTATTGAAGAGCTTCCAAAAATTCTAAGAAAAATATATATGCTTCCAATATACATGAGGAAGACTCTTCCTCAATTTACATTATTTATTTGGATAAATACAACTACATGAAAATGTCAAATTACAAAGAATTTCAGTTAAAAAAGTACTTCTTCCAACACACTCTGACTCTCACTAAGCAAATGAGGTACATGCTCCCAGATAAGAAAACCTCACCTTGACCCTCTTTATGAAACGTAAAAGGCTTTATGCAGAAACATAACTGCTATATCAATGACCACATGGACAAGCAATATCCACAAAAGTGTACATGGTGTGTATGTGCTCAATATATGGCTGAACACAACCCAAAAACTAGCCAACAACACCTCCAAGTGTCTATCAACTTTGATGTTTTATGCTCAAAAAACCTGCATAAATTTGCAGCGGCTACTCCCACCAAAACTAAAAACCTTTCAAGCAACCTGTAATTTTATGAGTGTGGCTAAAAACACAACCCTAAAGGTTGACATTTATTGTCCAAGAAGTACAAAGAATACTCTTCTTGATTTTCTTGGACCTATGTGAAGCGAACTATGTGCGAAAGTACTCCAAAATGGCTCCAAGAGACACCCCAAGAATGCTTCAAAAAACAGGCTTTCAAAGCAAAGAATGAATCTTTGAGGGACCAAAACATGTTCGAGTCAATGTTAACCTTAGTCTTTCCCCTTCTTC